>QLNU02005975.1:0-10445 GCA_006491805.2 Dysdera silvatica | reverse complement strand
GTTGTCCATCGTTGATCCATTCTTCTTGCAATATGCCCAGCCCATCGCCATTTCAGCCCTTTTACTTTAACAATGATGTCCTCTACTCTAGTTTGCTCTCTCACCCAAGTGTTCCTTTTCCGATCTCTCCTAGTTATTCCAAGCATGCACCTCTCCATGCTCCTTTGTGTTGTCTGTAACTTTCGTATTGCTCCAAAAGTTAGACTCCATGTCTCTGATCCATAAGAGAGGACTGGCAATACACACTGGTTGAAGACCTTTCTTTTTAGACACAAATGTAATTTTCCCTTCAGGATAAAACTGTTTCGTCCGAATGCACTCCAGCCAAGTTTAACACGTCTGCTGAGTTCTTTTACAATGTTGCCTTCCATTGAAATCAGTTGGCCAAGGTAAATGTATGAATCAGAAATTTTTGGCTCAATGTTTTCAACCTGTATTTTTGTTTTCTCTGCGAAATTATTGAACACGATTTTAGTTTGTTGTAGGTTCATCTTGAGACCAACTTCTCTACTTCTAGTTGAGAGCTCCTGTACCATTCTTGGAGTCCTGATGGGCTCGTTGGAAATATAACAATGTCATCAGCAAACCACAGATGATTTAAATATTCACCATTTATTTGTATTCCCTTGTTATTCCAATTTATCAGCTGAAAAATCACTTGTAAAGCAGAAATAAAAAGTTTTGGTAGTGTATATATATATATATATCATCATCATCATCATCATATTCAACCATTATCTATCCACTGATGGATGAAGGTCTCTCCAAATGCTTTCCACACAAGTCTATCCTGGGCCATTCGTTTCCACGTCAGCCAAACCTCTTTTCTTATTTCATCCACCCATCTAGTTTGAGGACGTTTTCTAGGTCTTCGGTGGTCTCTTGGAATCCAGTTCAGAATTTCTGTTGTCCATCGTTGATCAGTTCTTCTTGCAATATGCCCAGCCCATCGCCATTTCAGTCCTTTTACTTTAACAATGATGTCCTCTACTCTAGTTTGCTCTCTCACCCAAGTGTTTCTTTTTCGATCTCTCCTAGTTATTCCAAGCATGCACCTCTCCATGCTCCTTTGCGTTGTCTGTAACTTTCGTATTGCTCCAACTGTTAGACTCCATGTCTCTGATCCATAAGAGAGGACTGGCAATACACACTGCTTGAAGACCTTTCTTTTTAGACATAAAGGCAAGTTCCCTTTCAGGATAAAACTGTTTCTTCCAAATGCACTCCAGCCAAGTTTAATACGTCTGTTGAGTTCTTTCATAATGTTGCCATCCATTGAAATCAGCTGGCCAAGGTAAATATATGAATCAGCAATTTCTAGCTCAGTGTTGTCAACTTGTATTTTTGTTTCCTCTACAAAATTATTGAACATGATCTTAGTTTTTTGTAGGTTCATCTTGAGTCCAACTTCTTCACTTCTAGTTGCGAGCTCTTGTACCATGTCTTGGAGTTCCAATGGGTCCGTTGAAAAAATAACAATGTCATCAGCAAACCGCAGATGATTTAAATATTCACCATTTATTTTTATTCCCTTGTTATTCCAATTTATCAGCTGAAAAATCATCTGTAAAGCAGAAGTAAAAAGTTTTGGAGAAATGGTATCTCCCTGCCTCACCCCTTTGCCAAGTTTGATAGTTTTGGTATCTTTATGTAACCGAAATTTTGCACTTGCATTTTTATACACACGTTTCACCATGTCAATGTACACATCCTCAATGTCTGTTGATCTTAAAGAGTTGATGACTGCTGATGTTTTTATAGAGTCAAAGGCCTTCTCATAGTCAATAAATGCAACACACAATGGAAGTTCATATTCATGTGTTCTTTCAATTAATTCTCTTAATACTTGAATATGGTCCACTGTACTGAATCCACTTCGAAATCCAGCTTGTTCTCTTGGTTGAGCTGAATCTAATTTCTTCTGTAGACGATGTGTTAGCACTTTTGTGGAGATTTTATAAATAACAGATAACAAGCTAATTGGTTGGTAATTTTTCAAATCCTCTTTATCCCCCTTTTTATACAAAAGAATTACTGTTACAGAATCCCATTGGCCCAGTATATTACCGCTGTTAAGACATTTGGTAAAGAATTTTGCAAGTATGTTTTCTACATAATCTCCAGCTTCTTTTAGGATATCTAATGTAATACCATCATCGCCAGGGGCTCTTCCTTTCTTCATGCTTTTTATTGCAAATGAAACTTCTTCTTTTAAGATTTTAGGAGCTATTCCTTCGACTATTTCAATGTCTTCGTTTAATTCACTGTTACTTTCGTATAGATTTTTGTAGAATTCTTCAACTCTTCTAAGTATTTCTTCCCTATTTCTTGTTACGGTGCCATCCTCTCCTTTTAATGCAAGGATGTATTTCTTCCCAACAGATAAATTTCCTTTAACAACCCTAAGGCTCTTGTTATTTTCAATGGCTTTCCTTACTAGCTCACAGTTGAATTTTCTTATGTCTTCTTTCATGCTTTTGCGCAGAGTTTTACAAAGTTCTATGTACTCAATCCTGGAACTGGTATTTCGATTGTCCACCTTCATATCTCTTCGCCTTTTCATGAGCTGTTTCGTCTTCTCAGATAATTTGCTATTGTGCTTTTTACAGGTTACACCACCAATTTCCCCAGCAGTTTCAACTATTGTCTTAACAATGTTTTCATTTGCTTCTGAGATGTCAACTTCTTCAATAAGTCCTTCCAGTGCAGAAAAGCGATTTTTTAATTCCAACTTGAATGCCTCGGTATTTACTTTCAGTTTCATTAGATCCACCCTCTTACTTACTTGTTTCCTAATGAGCTTCTGCCTTTCTAATTTAGTATTTTAGCACACTTTACATCTCACCATTCGATGATCACTTCCAGTATTAAATCTGTTCAGTATGCTGCAATCTTCAGTGACTAGTTTCTTGTTTGCCAGGATATAGTCAATTTCGCTGGTTCCTCCATTGGGGTGTTTCCATGTCCATTTTCTTTGCGGTTTCTTCTTAAAAAATGAATTCATGATGCTAAGATTTTCAGCTTCTGCAAATTCGATGAGTTGATCGCCACGTTCATTCCTTTCCCCATATCCATATTTACCAACCGATGTCTCTCCTTGTTCCTGTTGTCCAATTCTTGCATTGAAATCCCCCATGATGAGCTTGATATGTTGTTTCCCCTTGGTGTGCAGCTGTTTGATTTCTTCATAGAATTTCTAAACCTCTTCGTCGGTATGTCTTGATGTTGGTGCATATGCCTGTACTATCTGAAGTTGGTATCGCTGGGTCAGTTGAACAACGAACCTCGCTGCTCGATCTGATGTACTTCAACTTCAAGAAGGCAGTCTTTAATTCTTTTGTTCATTAAGAAACCAACACCACTTGTTCTTCCGGTTTCCGTTCCTCTATAGTAAAACAAATGTCCGCTTTTCAGTTCCACCAACTCTTCACCTTTTCTTCTAACGTCACTGAGTCCTACAATGTCCCATTTGATCTTGTCAAGTTTTTCTTCCAATTCTTGAAATTTTGCTTCAGAAGCAAGGGATCGTCCATTATACGTTGCCAAGGTCAATAACAAACGGCAGCCTGGGCCATTCCAGTGATTCTTAGCACCCCCTGCTTTCGTGCCACACTGACCGCTGTCTTGATCAGGAGCTCTCCAGCACCTGGAGACTGGGGGCCATGGTTTCTGGTGTGTCAACATAATGGAGGAATTAGCCATAATTTCACCACGCTGGCTAAACGGGTTGGTGGATTAGCCCTCCCCTTCCGCCTTTCTATCCGTGTAGTAAATATTAATTTGCCACATAAATAGAAAGCTCAGCCTGCACCACTTGAAGGCGGGGTAGGACACTAGGTTACTGGCCTGGCCGGTTCCACACATCGTCACATACGTTCAGCGTGTGGGTCTCCTTCCAGTTAGATACCAGCAACCCTTTTGCAAGCCATATATATATATATATGTGTGTGTGTGTGTGTGTGTGTGTGTGTGTGTGTGTGTGTTTATATATATCATCATCATCATCATCATCATATTCAACCATTATCTATTCACTACTGACAGCTTCTCCAAATGCTTTCCACACAACTCTACCCTGGGCCATTCGTTTCCACGTCACCCCAACCTCTTTTCTTATTTCATCCACCCATCTAGTTTGAGGAAGTTTACTAGGTCTTCGGTGGTCTCTTGGAATCCAGTTCAGAGTTTCTGTTGTCTATCGTTGATCGGTTCTTCTTGGAATATGCCCAGCCCATCGCCATTTCAGACCTTTTACTTTAACAATGATGTCCTCTACTCTAGTTTGATCTCTCACCAAAGTGTTTCTTTTTCGATCTCTCCTAGTTATTCCAAGCATGCACCTCTCCATGCTCCTTTGCGTTGTCTGTAACTTTCGTATTGCTCCAACTGTTAGACTCCATGTCTCTGATCCATAAGAGAGGACTGGCAATACACACTGGTTGAAGACTTTTCTTTTTAGACATAAAGGCAATTTCCCCTTCAGGATAAAACTGTTTCTTCCAAATGCACTCCAGCCAAGTTTAATACGTCTGTTGAGTTCTTTCATAATGTTGCTATCCATTGAAATCAGCTGGCCAAGGTAAATATATGAATCAGCAATTTCTAGCTCAATGTTGTCAAGTTGTATTTTTGTTTCCTTTATGAAATTATTGAACATGATCTTAGTTTTTTGTAGGTTCATCTTCAGTCCAACTTCTTTACTTCTAGTTGAAAGCTCCTGTACCATGTCTTGGAGTTCTGATGGGTTTCTTGAAAAAATAACAATGTCATCAGCAAACCGCAAATGATTTAAATATTCACCATTTATTTTTATTCCCTTCTTATTCCAATTTATCTGCTGAAAAATCATCTGTAAAGCTGAAGTAAAAAGTTTTGGAGAAATGGTATCTCCCTGCCTCACACCTTTACCAATTTTGATAGTTTTGGTATCTTTATGTAACCGAAATTTTGCACTTGCATTTTTATACACACATTTCACCATGTCAATGTACACATCCTCGATGTCTGCTGATCTTAAAGAGTTGATGACTGCTGATGTTTTAATAGAGTCAAAGGCCTTCTCATAGTCAATAAATGCCACACACAATGGAAGTTCATATTCATGTGTTCTTTCAATTAATTCTCTTAATACTTGAATATGGTCCACTGTACTGAATCCACTTCGAAATCCAGCTTGTTCTCTTGGTTGAGCTGCATCTAATTTTTTCTGCAGGCGATGTGTTAGCACTTTTGTGAAGATTTTATAAATAGCAGGTAACAAGCTAATTGGTCGGTAATTTTTCAAATCCTCTTTATCACCTTTTTTATGCAAAAGAATTACTGTTGCAGAATCCCATTGGTTTGGTATGTTACCGCTGTTAAGACATTTGGTAAAGAATTTTGCGAGTATGTCTTCTACATATTCTCCAGCTTCTTTTAAGATATCTAATGTAATACCATCATCACCAGGGGCTCTTCCTTTCTTCATATTTTTTATTGCAAATGAAACTTCTTCTTTTAAGATTTTAGGAGCTGTTCCTTCGACTATTTCGGCGTCTTCGTTTAATCCACTGTTACTTTCATATAGTTTTTTGTAGAATTCTTCAACTCTTCTAAGTATTTCTTCCCTATTTCTTGTTGCCGTGCCATCCTCTCCTTTTAATGCAATGATGTGTTTCTTCCCAATAGACAAACTCCCTTTAACAACCCTAAGGCTCTTGTTGCTTTCAATGGCCTTCCTTACTAACTCACAATTGAATTTTCTTATATCTTCTTTCATGTTTTTGCGTAAATTTTTGCAAAGTTATATGTACTCAATCCTGGCATAGGCCGTGGCATAGGCCCCCTACAAGCCTTCGCAAACACCTTCCACCCCGCCCCTGGCACCATACCCCCACCTTCACCCACACAGTCGCCCCCTCCAATACCTCGAAAATTCCGCTGGCCCCTCTGGCCCCCACAAGGCACCACCCGCCGTATCCGCCCTCCCAAAATTCGTAAAAAACGTCGGAAAACCAAGCAACGCACAAACACAATCATCAAACCCCCCATAATCCTTAAACTGCAAAACGACCACATAGATACAAAAATTACCTCGGGATCATCCAGAAGATCGGCCCCACAAATTCTACCCAACTCAACCCAGCCTTCCTCAAACAGAAAACGATAACTCAGTCCCGCTCCGACACTGTACCATAAACCAGCTTACTAACAACCCCTCCTACATCACATGCAAACCAAACCACGAAAACTCCTTCCACGGCCCTCCACTGCCCCTTCGCAAACAACAGAACCACCAAAATCTTACCACCATCCAACCTCCAATATCCATTACCCCCTTTTACACTCTTACCCAGCAACCACCCTTCTAACTAACCTTGGTTACAACTCCACACCATTACCCTTCCACTCTGGCTTCCTTGAAATTTTTCCTTCCCACTAATTCTAACTCCTAAACTCATCCCTTCAATTTTCAAGCCATTTACTGAAGTCCAGGCTGAGGTGCAGATAACAGCGAAAAAGCACAAGTTCCCAACATCGAACTGTGCTCACCTCACCAATCACAGAGGAAGCGGCGAGCTAAGCCCCTCCCATCCAGCTCGAGCCATGACGTCACAGCCCCGGCAAATCCAACCTCCACCATTGGACCACGCTCCTCGCCCTTTTCATTGGCCGAAACGACCTTTTAGACCGCATTTTCCAAATTCTAAATTCTAAATTTTAGCCCATCTCAGCCATCCAAGCATTAAAACTTTAAAATTTAACTTCCAACCCACCCACATCATTTTATCCAAACCCCCACCCTCATCTCTCTCCCTTCCGTGGGGGATTAAACAAAATAGATTTGTAGGTGCCCCATTAATCAGGAAATGCTTGGTTGGCTTGGTACTCAATCCTGGAACTGGTATTTCGATTGTCCGGCTTCATATCTCTTCGTCTTTTCATGAGCTGTTTCGCCTTCTCAGATAATTTGCTATTCTGCTTTTTACATATTACACCACCAATTTCCCCAGCAGTTTCAACTATTGTGTTAACAATGTTTTCATTTGCTTCTGAGAGATCACTTCCATCAATAAGTCCTTCCAGTGCAGAAAAGCGATTTTTTAATTCCAACTTGAATGCCTCGGTATTTACTTTCAGTTTCATTAGATCCACCCTCTTACTTACTTGTTTCCTAATGAGCTTCTGTCGTTCTAATTTAGTATTTAAGTGCATTTTACATCTCACCATTCGATGATCACTTCCAGTATTAAATCTGTTCAGTACACTGCAATCTTCAATAATTGATTTCTTGTTTGCCAGGATATAGTCAATTTCACTAGTTCCCCCATTTGGGTGTTTCCATGTCCATTTTCTTTGCGGTTTCTTCTTAAAAAATGAATTCATGATGCTAAGGTTTTCAGCTTCTGCAAATTCGATGAGTTGATCGCCACGTTCATTCCTTTCCCCATATCCGTATTTACCAACCGATGTCTCTCCTTGTTCCTGTTGTCCAATTCTTGCATTGAAATCCCCCATGATGAGCTTGATATGTTGTTTCCCTTTGGTGTGTAACTCTTTGATTTCTTCATAAAATTCTTCAACCTCTTCGTCGGTATGGCTTGATGTTGGTGCATATACCTGTACTATTTGAAGTTGGTATCGCTGGGTTAGTTGAACAACAAGCCTCGCTGCTCGATCTGATGTACTTTCAACTTCCAGAAGACAGTCTTTAATTCTTTTGTTGATTAAGAAGCCAACACCACTTGTTCTTCCAGTTTCCGTTCCTCTATAATAAAACAAATGTCCGCTTTTCAGTTCCACCAACTCTTCACCTTTTCTTCTAACTTCACTGAGTCCTACAATGTCCCATTTGATCTTGTCTAGTTCCTCTTCCAATTCCTGAAGTTTTGCTTCAGAAGCAAGGGATCGTCCATTATACGTAGCCAAGGTCAATAACAAACGGCAGCCTTGGCCATTCCAGTGATTCTTAGCACCCCCTGCTTTCATGCCACACTGACCGCTACCTTGATCAGGAGCACTCCAGCACCTGGAGACTAGGGGCCATGGTTTCTGGTGTGTCAACATAATGGAGGAATTAGCCATAATTTCACCACGCTGGCTAGACGGGTTGGTGAATTAGCCCTCCCCTTCCGCCTTTCTATCCGTGCAGCAAATATTAATTTGCCTCATAAATAGAAAGCCCAGCCTGCACCACTTGAAGGCGGGGTAGGACACTAGGTTACTGGCCTGACCGGTTCCACACATCGTCACATGCGTTCAGCGTGTGGGTCTCCTTCCAGTTAGATACCAGCAACCCTTTTGCAAGCCATATATATATATATATGTGTGTGTGTGTTTATATATATCATCATCATCATCATCATCATATTCAACATTTATCTTTCCACTGCTGGATGAATGTCTCTCCAAATGCTTTCCACACAAGTCTATCCTGAGCAATTCGCTTCCACGTCACCCCAACCTGTTTTCTTATTTCATCCACCCATCTAGTTTGAGGACGTTTTCTAGGTCTTCGGTGGTCTCTTGGAATCCAGTTCAGAATTTCTGTTGTCCATCGTTGATCAGTTCTTCTTGCAATATGCCCAGCCCATCGCCATTTCAGCCCTTTTACTTTAACAATGATGTCCTCCACTCTAGTTTGCTCTCTCACCCAAGTGTTTCTTTTCCGATCTCTCCTAGTTATTCCACCTCTAGCATGCACCTCTCCATGCTCCTTTGCGTTGTCTGTAACTTTCGTATTGCTCCAACTGTTAGACTCCATGTCTCTGATCCATAAGAGAGGACTGGCAATACACACTGGTTGAAGACCTTTCTTTTTAGACACAAAGGCAATTTCCCCTTCAGGATAAAACTGTTTCTTCCAAATGCACTCCAGCCAAGTTTAATACGTCTGTTGAGTTCTTTCATAATGTTGCCATCCATTGAAATCAGCTGGCCAAGGTAAATATATGAATCAGCAATTTCTAGCTCAGTGTTGTCAACTTGTATTTTTGTTTCCTCTACGAAATTATTGAACATGATCTTAGTTTTTTGTAGGTTCATCTTGAGTCCAACTTCTTTACTTCTAGTTGAGAGCTCCTGTACCATGTCTTGGAGTTCTGATGGGTTCGTTGAAAAAATAAAAATGTCATCAGAAAACCGCAGATGATTTAAATATTCATCATTTATTTTTATTCTTTTGCTATTCCAATTTACCTGTAAAAAGTCATCTGCAAAGCTGAATTAAACAGTTTGGAGAAATGGATCTGCTTGACTCACACTTTTAACAATTTTAATAGTTTTAGTATCTTTCTGTAACCGCTGTTCCACCAACTCTTCACCTTCCTTCTAATCCCTTTACTGAGTCCCAGGATGCCCCATTTGGTTCTTGTCGTCTTTTCAATTCTTGAAGTTTTGCTTCAGAAGGCGATCGTCCATCAAACGCCGCTGGCTGTCAACAAACGGCAGCCTGGGCCATTCCAGTGATTTTAGCACCCCTGCGCCCTTGCCACGCTGACCGCCGCCTTGATCAGGAGCACTCCAGCACCTGGAGACTAGGGCCATGGTTTTGTGTTCAGTATATTGAGGAATTAGCCATCATTTCACCACGCTGGTTAGACGGATTGGTGAATTAGCCTTCACCTTCCCCCTTTCTATTCGTGCAGCAAATAATAATTTGCTTCATAAATTGAAAGCCCATCTTGCACAACTCGAAGGCGAGGTAGGACATTAAGCTACTGGCCCTGCCGGTTCCACACATCGTCACATACTTTCAGCGTGTAAGTCTCCTTCCATTTAGACACCAGCAACACTTTTGCAGGCCCCACACACACACAAACACGTACGCACGTACACTTATATATGCATATAATCTGAACACTTTATTTGCTTTGAAGGTTTTTGCTACTACTAACAATTAAAGAGGTAATTGCGGTAATGTCTATCTTGAATGATTGTGCAAAAAAGCGTGTTTTTCGAGTTTACGAGCATTCAGTGAAAATTAATAATTTTTTCAATGATTATTGCAATAGGACAGTAAATCGTGCAATGTTTAACAAAAATTACTTCGTGAAATGTAATATATATATATATATAATATGGCCTGCAAAAGGGTTGTTGGTATCTAACTGGAAGGAGACCCGCACGCTGAACATATGTGACAATGTGTGGAACCGGCCGGGCCAGTGACCTAGTGTCCTACCCCGCCTTCAAGTGGTGCAGGCTGAGCTTTCTATTTATGTGGCAAATTAATATTTGCTGCACGGATGGAAAGGCGGAAGGGGAGGGCTAATTTACCAACCCGTCTGGCCAGCGTGGTGAAAAGATGGCTAATTCCTCCATTATGTTGACACACCAGAAACCATGGCCCCCTAGTCTCCAGGTGCTGGAGTGTCCCTAATCAAGGCAGCGGTCAGCGTGGCATGAAAGCAGGGGGTGCTAAGAATCACTGGAATGGCCCAGGCTGCCGTTTGTTATTGACCTTG
>QLNU02005973.1:27009-37753 GCA_006491805.2 Dysdera silvatica | reverse complement strand
CAAAATTCATAGTGAGCACTAGTACTTTGCTAGCGCCCCTACTCTTGATAAAATTCATATGTAGTTATTTTATTCAGTGGTGTAACGGAAAATCTCGGGGCCCCCCGCAGTAATTTTTTGCCCCTTTTACGAAAATTAATTTGTATATGCATATATGAAAAAATATATAGATATATGTATAAAGTGAAGATTATTGTTGTCTTCTATAAGATATGAGTTGTTGTCTTCTGCTCCGGACCGTTCCCTGTCGGTAATTCTCATATTTCAGTAGGCCACTCTTCCTCCGGTTTTAAAATTTATCTATGGAGGCAACCCCGTCTCGAATCAATTTTTTTTTCAAAATCCAGCTATTATGCTTTTTAAATTTAATCAAAAAAAAAAAATTGAATGATGTTTTAATGTTTAGTTGAAAATGGCCTAACCCTTTGAGAAAGTTCACTTGTGAGAATTATCCACAAAAGAAAAAAAAGCCTGAGAAACGGCAAGAAATTGCCAAATCGGGTTATTGGTCGAAGACTGTAAGGGGGAAAAATAAGAAAGTGCACATGAATACTTGAAAAACAGGGTTTCCTTGTTGCAATGCGATCAGCTCTAGCCTTCCCTCCACTGTCAGGTTAAGTTGAACAGGAGTATAGTCGAAGAACCTTAACACCAAGTAGTCACGGGGTGGTAGGGAGGATCAAACCATAAAGTTAGTGCACAAAACTGGAGTGAAAACTCCCCTTCCCCCCAAACTTTCTCGTTGAAGATTGTTTTTTTCTTTTCTTGTTCCAGTCTGTAATATCCCAGATAATCATCAGGACGAGCGCTAATCCGTTTAGTTTTATTTATTTGTTGTTGAGTTTATCTCCATTGTTGTATAGTATTGACCACCTTAAAAATCTCTCGTGATGCCGCCCTAGGCGGCCACCTAGTTCGCCTAATGGTCGCGCCGACTTTGATAATAACAAAAGACACTACGTGTACTTATAAGCTCCAATCCGGCCCTTTCTTTTCACTCATTGTCCATCTCCAAACCTGGTCCACCCAGACTTCACACTCCAAATTGAAACAAGAAGATTCCCCCATTCATCCCCCTCAGACAGAAAAGGGAGTCAAAGAAAAGGGGGCTTGAGGACCTACTGCCAACTTGCTACCTCTCATTGGCCTATCAGCTGTCAATCATTTGAAGAAGGGAGCAGCCCCTTTACTTGAATGCTGGACCCTACCTTCACGGAATTAGAATTTTTCTTGACTAAAGCTTAGCTTTAAGGACACTCGAATAGAGGACAGCTATTTAACGGACACTTTTCCCCAATTCCCAGATCCAATGCTTACTATGCCGTAACCCTCACGAATAGGGGACACCCGCGGAATAGTGGACAGATTTTCAAGTTCCGAACTGCCCGCTATACAGATGCTTTACTCTATTTCCAAACAATTTATGAACCTACTTTTGCTGGTCGTGGTACATTGGACAAACACTGGCGTATCCAAGGGGGCGACAGCCCCCTTAATACGGGATTATAAGATTGGAAAATGAAATGTAAAGTACCGAACACTTGGCTAAAAATGGGAATCGAAAACAAATCGCACCCACCACCTTGAAAGATTTCTGTATCCTCGTTTGTGGGCAAATCTATTTTGTATGTATGTGAGGAAAGAACTTGCACTTACAGTAGAAACTTGATTATTCGGACCTCAGTCATCTGGGTCCTCAATTACCTGGATGCACGGAGCACAGAATATTTTTGTTCCTTTGGAAATAAGCGCCCCCGTGCGGAAGAAGATGGCAGGTGAACGGCTCCCATGATTACGGTAGCCACTTCCACGTGGCACATGCCGGTTGGTCGGAAGACTTTTGTAACTTAATTCAAAATCTTTGAGGTGCCATAAATTTTTTTACACACATACAATATGTTTAACATACATCAATAAAGTTGTCATACCATTTTTAAAAGTTTTTTCAAATTTTCCAAATTTAAAAATTCGTATAAAAAATTTTGGCTGCAGGAATTTTTGTAATAAATATCCGGTACTGTGAAAAAAAATAGAAAATAAAAATAAATAAATAAAATCCTGATTACACTCCTCCTGATTATCCTGATTACAATCCTCCTGATTACACTCCCAACATCGCACTGCAGTAAAATCTCCTCAAAGGGCGCTACCAAATAACGGTCATCTCTATTTGACGGACGCTCAGTGTTTTAAAAATCCTTGAAGTCGAAGATTATGTATTTTTACATAATTAATTTTAATCATATAAATAGTTTTAAACTTTTTTTTAGGTCATAAATTGCATTTTTCAAATGGGAGAGGGGGCTAATTCCCACCCCACCCCCCTTTTGTGGCCACGACCTTTATTAGCTATATAATAACCTTGTATAGAATCAATCAAATTAATAATTAGCTAATTTTTTTTCACCATACATCTAAAATGAGTTGTTAAAATTAATACAAAATGCTTGTTATTGTATCCTAATTAACCAGTAACGCATCAGACATTTCAAATTCTGTTGAAGGCGGGATGAATAGTGTCTCTGGCGCCTATTATAAACACGTGCGAAGTAAATTGATCTGTAAACAGTGGAGTAGCAGGGGTGTTGATCGGAGTCTTACCC
The DNA here is from genome assembly GCA_006491805.2 of Dysdera silvatica. Lineage (NCBI taxonomy): Eukaryota > Metazoa > Arthropoda > Arachnida > Araneae > Dysderidae > Dysdera > Dysdera silvatica. The sequence continues at coordinate 35,150 of QLNU02005973.1, read as the reverse complement.
CCATTAAGTTTTAATTGCCGAAAACACAATATAATATCGAATATATATATATATAAATTGTGGCACCGTCAAAAAAACTTAAATTCTTTCTGCATACACTGTTGCGTTTGTAAATCTAATACGTATAGTAAATTCTTTCATTAACGACGCTCGAGAGAAACGTCGCTAAACAGAATAGGGCATTTGCCAAGACAGTTCAATACCGCCGGTAATTAGAACGTCGTTATTGAGAATTCTTGTATTATGAAATTACAGAATAATGATAATACAGTAAAACCTTCTTAACGAACAGTCCCGGGAATAGCGGACACCCCTGTCTAACGGACACTTTTTTTTCCATTTCCCAGTCCCTGCTATGCTTCAACCTTTCGGAATAGCGCAGAAATTCTCAGTTTACGAGGTGTCCGCCAATGACGTGTTTATAAATGTACACATGGGGCACTTGTTTGGGGCCCCAAATTTCTATGGGCGCAAAAGGTGGCGGTTTTTTTTTTAATTGCAAATTATTTATCGCAAAAATTTGTCTATCATCTCTCCCCAAGAAGGCGTCCTCCATACTTTGTTTCTAAATCTGAAAAATTGCGTGAAACAATCCCCGCGCCCTAAGGGCGGATCCATACAGGGGGCGTGCGCCCCCTATGAATTAATTAATTTACATTAAAATGATTATTCTCAAGTACAAAATAAACGGTCTAAGAAAGTAGGGGGTGCTGGACAACAGATTGGAAAGGAGGAGGAGAGATGATTTGGGGAAAATGTTAAAAAAATGTATATTTAACAAAAGAAAGGAAAGGAAAAGAAATCAGCTTGTTATGGTCATTAGATCGTTAAATCCAGTTAGTCGTTATAAACGATTTTCATTGTATGTGTGTATGTGCACATGGAGAATAAAACCTTTTTTAACACATAATTACGAAATATATATATATAGTGAAACAGGACGTGGTGGGTCGTAAAAGTGTAGTTACCATAATGTAGCAAAAGCTGTTAGAGCCCATGGGCCCGTATTTTATCAGGGCCCCATAAACAGATGCTAGTAGGGACCGCACCCACTACGCCAAGCCAGATCCGTATTTATAAATAGACACTTTGGGCAAGTAGATAGGGCGCCAAATTTTTAGGGACGTAAAAGGCGGCGAATTTTCTTTTTCTTTTAATTACATTCTATCTACCGTAAAATTGCGTCGATCTGCACACCCCGAGAAAGCGCCCCTTCAGACCTTTTGTCTTCATTTGAAATTCTGAAAAAAAAAAGTCAGTTTAACAGCTTTGTCCCCCATTAAACAAACATCGAAAAGAAATAAAATATTTTGTCGTCAAATAAACTATATAAAAATATCATTATTATATCTTATAATAATGCATATAAGGTAATCATAAATGTTGCCCCTTCCCTACCCTTTGCGCCTACTTTTCGTCGCATTTAAGGGGGCGAAACGACAGAATTTTATTTCTTTCTGCTAGTACGACGGGGGGAGGAGGTATGGGAGTAACCAGCTTCAAAGTCTAGGTGGGGGGGCTAACCCATTTTCCAAGGGTGCTAAACAATATACCTCAATGCTTAGCAGAAATTTTCTAGGGAAAGACTAACTTTTTTTAGGGGGTTATCCCCCCCCCCTAGTTACATCAACGGAACGGGGAGCCAAAAACCGTTGTGCCCAGGGTGCCTCGTATCCTAAATCCGATACTAGTGTCTGCTATTCAGAAGCTTTACTGTACCATAGAATTATGAATTCACAGCGGCTTAAAATTATATCTGTTTAAAAAAAAAATCGAATATAAAATTCAAGAATACGTAATTAAGAGGTATTTACGAATCCTACCTATCAAAAGACTTAATTTTGTCCAATAACTGGCGTAATGAGGATTTCAATTCCGAGGCGTTGTATCGTGAAGGTAGTTTTAATGGGCGATCCAATGAATTGCTCGACGAGTGCCTGTTGATGCCTTAGACGCCGCTAAATAGAGAAAAAGTTTGTACAATTATAAAATAATGAATGTATAAGGCCAAACCTCTGAATGGCGGACACCTCGTGACTCGAGGCAACCTGTCCGTTATTATCAGAAGGGTTAGGGAATAAATCAATTGGGAAAGTGCCCTTTAAATAGATGGCTGCCGTTTAAGAGTGCCCCCTTTAAGAAGGTTCTTTCTAATGCATAAAATATATGGTAAAACTTGCTTAGATGGTACCCCCGATTTGCGGACACTTTTCTAATTCCCATTCCTAATGCTTTTGTCCCCTAACCCTTCCGAATAGTGGGCAGATACTCAACTGCCGAGATGTCCGGTATTCAAAGGTTTTACTGTAATTCATTCTGAATATTGCAACTACCAACTCTGATAAGATTCTTCGTCTGGCTGAACAGATATCTTATCGGAAACTCTGAATCCTAATATGTTTACATACAACAAAGTTTACAGGGCCAACGCCACCTAGAGGACACTTCGAGGTGGCGTTAACTGGGCAGGGTAGGTGACGGAGAAAGAAGGGCAACTATTTAGGGACTCGGCACAGAACTTTTAGTTTCTTTTTAATTGTTTAGGAGATTTAGTAAAAATAAATAAAGCATGACAATGCATTAGTTTTTAACTTTTGAAAAATGGTGGGGGGCAGGGGACCCGATTGTCTAAACTACCTAGGTACCTGTAAATCCTATCCCCAACAATACAGTGCAGTCTCCTGCGGCCAGCTTTCCAGGGAGTCCGCTTCACTCCCAAATTTCTTGATACGCCCCCCTAAAGACGCAGTTATGTAGGCTCTTGGGCTAAGATCCCCTCCCCCCCAGTTTAAAAGAAATTGCATTTTTACACATACTGCAATATATAGAAGCATATAATATGTGTTTACTGCCCTCCCCAATAAATTTGAAACATCTACGTTCCTAGTAACTACGATCACTATAACACCTCATGTAATTTTTGCTGTGGTCCTGTAAAAATCCCTCTAACTTGGACCACAGCTTTAGTGGTTCGCCATGGACTTCAATTAATGGAATAAGCGGTGGTTAAAAAACCCAGTGGTTCAAAAATCATAGTTTACTAAAGAGTGCCCCTTGGCGCATTATTATTAATAAAAAGTGCGCCAATCTTGGCAGTCCCGATCCTTCTCAAAATGGCGGTCGATCAACAGAAAAAAATAACTATAGATAAGTAGAAGTTTTACAAACTTTTTTAATTTGAAAATCTTTTTTTTTTTTCATTAAAAAGAAAAAAAAAAGAAAACTTCGTCAATTCTGTTCGAAGTTTACATGGGAAAGGAACTTTAATGGTGCAGGAAACAGGCCACGTAGGTAGTGTATATTCGCTGCCAAATAAATTTGGCGAAATATGGATCGAAAACATCTGTACAACTGCCTAAATTGGCGTTTCACTATCCTTAAGTTTAACTTAATTGTAAATAAGCCAGAGATAAACATAAAAAAAATTACACTTAATTAAATTTAAATGAATTTTTTTTGCTTTCCTTTGGTGTATTTGGCGATTAATGCTTGCCGCCAATTACAGCCAAATGTTGCCAAATGTCGCCAAAATTGCTTTTCGCAATTTTTCCCTTTCTTCCCTTTTATTTGAGCAGCGCATTGAAGGAATTGACTTTAAAAAAAAAATTTTTATTATACTTGTTTAATGTTATATTAAAGTACCGCATCCTGTCCGCAGCCGAACTTCAAATCTCAAAGACTCGTTAATATTTGGCCCATATACACACGTTCGGAATGAATCAAGGGGAGCCTTTTAAGCTGCAACAATATAGATAGTTGCACAGTCAGGGACACGGAAAGCCAAGGTGAGCTCCCATGACCCCTTCCCTGGGCAGTGGCGGAGATATTTTTTCTTTTTCGGGGGGACAGGGGGAGGGAGTTCAACTCTGAAGTAAGCAAAAAATATAAAATTAGAACTTTTTTTTTTTGGTACTTACTTGTTACTTAATTATTTTACAAGGCCACTGCTGAAAAAAAAATATAACATAAGCTATTTTTTTTTCAATAATCGAGACAGGCTAATGAAGAATAATTAAAATATAAATTATATAAAAAAATAAATAACATTAAAAATAATTAAAAAACTGTACATTAAAAGTGTACAAAATCTTATTAATCTGGATTTAGAGAACAAATTTTATGGCCTTACGGCTAGCGAAACTAATCTGGCAGGGTCGGGCCCCCCACAAAATAGGTACTTACCAGCGTGGGCCCCTAAGCTTCATGCGAGCCCCCCCCTTCGTTGGCCCTGGGCCGTGTTAACTCCTTTTGGGTCCTTAGGTAAGAAATCATTTTGGATCCCTGTTTTTATTAAAATATGAGCCCAAAAATGAAATGGGGGCGATGGGCTCTTCAATTCGTTAGATTTTCTCGGCATCGTCTACTTTTGCTCTACGGTACCTCCATCCCTGCGGAAGTTGATATACCGCAGATGCATGTACATATTCGATCTTATTTTAAAAACATAGTACTAATGAAAATACATCATATCCTATTATATAATTATTATGGTATGGAGTTTGAAGAAAAATCTTCCAAGAATTCTCTTTCTTGAGTGACTAGGTTTTGCAAAATATTGTAAATCTCTCTGCCGTCAAGAAAAATTCCTAGCATATCATAAAAACTGTGGCAAAAACTTTAACGATTTAGTAAGGTATTCAGGAAACTAGTAATTTAGTGCGATATATATATATATATATATATATATATATATATATATATATATAGGAAACTAGTAATTTAGTAAAATATATATTAAACTCATAATTTAAGAAACGCTCGTGTAATATTCCATTTGAAAGCTTTAAGATCGTTACAATTTCACAACTCTCAATTCCCCCCTCCCCACCACCACAACGTATTTATTTTAACTTAAAACGCTTAAATAAATGTGAATTATATAACCTTAAAAAAATAAATAAAAATATTAATAGAAGACTAACTTCTCAATGTATTTAATGCAATTACATTATTTACAGTTGTTTCGAGAATCACGTGATATCTTCATCAGAGGCTGCTGAAGATGGAACCTTGAAAACGGACTATTTAAGATAGCATCTTGAAAACAGACCGTTGAAGACAGCACCGTGAAGAGACTATTGCAGATGACATGTCGTTATTTACAACAGCAAAACAATTACTTAATGTAACTGTAATAATTATATATATAATTATATAGAATATATAACTATTCAAATATTTTGTGAAATTATTCTTATATCACTGTTGTGTCACCAATAAGAAATTATTAATATCAAATCATAAGCTATTAGAAAAATCTTACACTTTGCAATCAATTTATACATAGCATGGAAAAAATTGCGAAAGTTGATTATGTCTTTAAATCATTATTACCGCAATCATTATTACGCAAAGGTGAAAATCAGGAATTCATAAAATAGCTAAAATTTCAATTATAATACCGACATACAAAATTATATTTTATGATTTTCCTAAATACAGTGTGCTATCGATAACTTAAAATGCAAGAGAAATGGGTGGTTTATACCTCGAGTTGTCTACTTTTCGAATTACCGAGATTTCAAGGGGATTTCCAGGGGAAATGAGAATCGCTTCAGTTTACCGAGGATGGATGTCCAGTTATCGAGAGTCTACTGTACCGTGGAAATCAAAATGGCCGTTGTTAAACCCTGTTCAAAATACTAAAACTAGTTTAAAATAAAAATGTACACATACCTGGCAATTCTTCAAGTGCGCCGATCCTGATGAGATGGAAGTGCTAATTCCCTCGAATGCGATCTTTTTTCAAATCAGACTAAATGTACACAGTGGCTACGGATATTCGCAATTTCTTTAATAGATGTAATCCACGAAACAAAGCACGGCCGGACGACCGGCAATAAACACAACGCGACAAGTCGAACACGTGCTTTGCTGGAGACAGTAGTGCCAAATCAACGATGCCGTTAGCGATTTTTGCACCAAATTTAGTCCGTGTCCAAAAAAAAAGAAAAAAACGCCTTGATTTTCCTATTAATACCATAGCATTCTAAGCAAATTATTACTTACCTTACATTTCTTAAGCCCGACATCGATGTAACTAATACATTTTTGAAGAAAAATACACATTTTAAGTAATAAATGAATTTATCCAAAGTTCCGCTAGTGCTTTTTCACACCAATTCTGGGGTCGAATTTCCTAAAATAACCTGGCAATTCTGATGGCGATTGGTGAAGTCTATTTGAGAGGAGGGGGGGAATTACACCCGTAGCTAGGAGGCGCTAAACTAATGTTCTTGTTCCCTTCCTACCCGCGAAAAATTTTACGAACAGCTTTAAAAAGCCTTTAAACCCAGATTTTGGGAAACTCAAACAATGAATCAATCTTGAACCCCCTAGATGCAGTGTCTTACTACGTGATGACTGAAATGTCCCCTGGGAAGAGATAGTTCTTTTACATGAAGAGATTAAAAAAATTAAATTTGTAAAATTATTTCATTGTTTTAAATTTGCAAAACTTTCTAGCTAGTGGGCGGACAGACAGATTATGATGGCATGTAATGTTTCAATTCAGATTTATTTTCGGGCAGATACAATTACAAATTACAGTATAAAAAAGCATACAAATAATCGATCTGCTCGGGCAGCTATGGGTAGAGACCATAAGGTCTGACAGAGCCCCAGCTGCCCGAGGCAAAATAACTATATAAATTAAAATAATTACAGAAACAGGAATAAAACAATAAAATTATACAAAAAATCAGTTTTCCAAAAGATATTTATGTGGGTATTTTTTTTAAAAAGTGGAAGTGAACTCAAACTTTTAATTCTGTCAGGAAGAGGTTTCCACACCCTAGGGCCCATACAACCCATGCGTGCCAATCCAAAATTTGTTCTAGAGAATTCTGATATTAGATTATTTAAATTTCTTGTGAAGTGGTCATGTCCGGGTAGGATTAAGGATATAAGATTACGATATAAACCGATTCTAATAATATTAAACCTAAAAATATAGATCTCGTAAATTAGTAATTTGTCAATTAGTAATATTTGAGTATTATTGGAAGATGAATAAAAGGAGTGAGACACGAGACTATTGTAAGACAAAAGTGAAATAAAATGCTTCTGAAGAGCAGTAATCCGTGAGAGATTGTATTTTGTGGTACAGCCCCAAATCAGTGAGCAATAATATATGTTAGAGAAAATCAAAGAAAAGTAAAGATTTATAAGAATTGGAGTGGGTAAATGATACGCAATATTTCTTATTATTCCCAAATTTCTACTCATTTTTGGACAAATGGTGTTAACATGGGTGCCCCATTTTAAATTAGATTGAAATGTTATAACAAGAAAATTAATTTCTTTTGAGAATGAAATTGATTTGTTATTAATATTAAGACAAAAATTATTTAGATTAATATTTCATTTATTTGTGAATAAAAGGCACTTCGTCTTTATTGTGTTAAGGGTTAAGCAGTTAATGTTAAAGAAGTGAATAATGTGTTTAATATCTTCATTAACTATTGGATTAGGTTGTTAATATCAGTATGTTTAGAGAAGATACTTGTGTCATCAGCGAAGCAAATTGATTTGAAGAACGTTGGTAGATGAAAAATGTTATTGACATAAAACTTATTAATAATGATCCAAGAATATTTCCTTGGGGCACACCACATAAAGAATCGCGGAGTGTATAGTGGCAGCCATTCGTGTGAATATAATTTTGTCTGTTAGTTAAGTAGTTTTTGAAAAGGCTATTGCAAGGGCCACGGATAGCAGATGGACCAAGTTTATAGAGTAATTGTTCATGGTTAATTGTATCATAGGCCCTCGACAGTTCAAAAAACTGCTACTTGTTTAGAATCCGGAGAAGAGTAGATAAAAAATGTAACTGCAATTAAAGCCTATTCCACTGAGCTACCCTCCACAAATCCAAATTGATTTAGATGAATGATTTTGTTTAATAAGAAAAAGCTATATAATCCTTTATGGAGTATCTTTTCAAAAATTTTGGCAAAAACTGTCAATACTAATATTGGTCTGTAATTGACAATCTCAAATCTATTTTCTTTTTTAAATAAGGTATAACTATTGAAATTTTAAGATCTTGTGGAATAACACTTGTGGAAACAGATTATAAATGTGGGTGAGAGGCTAGAGTATAATATCTAAAACATATTTAATAGCAGCCGGGTGAATCT
>QLNU02005973.1:0-15137 GCA_006491805.2 Dysdera silvatica | reverse complement strand
GAATATTGCAAGCATTAAAAATATTTGTATCTGTGAAGAACTTCCGTCAGCAATAGCTATCCTCGTCAAAAGATGGTGCTTTGCTTAAAATTAATTTAATAATTTTTTCTATATAATAAAATTATTACCTTAATTTTGTTAGGGTTTTAATTTTTGTATAACTTGACATATCAAAAGACTTAACACATATAATTGCTTCGAAGGTTTATGAAAACAATGCATATGTTATGTTCTTAGAGTAGAGGAATAGGTTGAGCAAAGAAGACGCAAATAAAACAAAATGTAGAATAATGTAATACGTAGGAATTTAACTAATGCTGAATTTTTTTTGAAAGTATGACTTACCTTTGGCAGAAAAAAAATACAAGGTGTTCCTGAAGTCTGATGATAAACGTCATCTTGTGGATTTGTAGCGGCATCTTTGGATCTAGAAATAAAATATTACCAAAAATAAACGCTAATACATTATTGATATTAAAAAATCGCCAAATTAAATCAGGGAGCTTATCTTTCTGAGAAGACTTGCTTCCTAAAATAAAAACATGTGATTTGAATTCCAGCGATCCATCTGCTATAAAGCTTATTTTGAAAATTCTTACTTTCTAATATATCAAAACGTGCGACAAATGTTTTTCCAAAGAATAAATTAACTCTTAAATAAAATTCATTAAACTCAGGATAATCTCTCAGTCTTCACCTATATTTTAGTAGTCTCGACCAAAAATATCTTGAAATAATTTAACTTTGTTTTCTTTTATACGTTTAAGAGGTAGCTTTCAGTAATGCGTCACGGACCTTTTCATTTTGTATTTTCCCCAATAATTCTTTCCATTGAATACGTTTTTCCAAAGAAATTTCGTATTGGTGATGGTCTATTTCTATTTCCATCCTCCCCTTCCCCCGATTTCTTATTGAAGAATGGAAGCTATGCTCCAGCCTAAGGCCTTAAATTTCGCGCATGATTTATACCTTTACACTTGTTTACGATTCTGACCGAAGGGGTGACCGATTTTCTTAGAAATCGAACAAGAACCAGTCGGACATCAGTATCGCAGTTTCTCAAATGAGGCTTCAAAGAACACATACGCAGTCTCCTTCCCACCCACACATCAGTAGATAGGCTCAGGATTGGGAACCCCTGGAAATGTAAGCAGACCATATTGGAAAATAGTATATTCAACATGAATTATTTTGGAGTTTTATTTTAAATTTTTTGTTTTGCATAAAAGTGTACATGACAGTGGAAATTGTTCTTTGACGTTAAAAATATATTCCACATAGATTTCTGCGGCAGATTTGGTTTACTTACTGTCTTTAACAGAGGTTTTAGTCTCCCTTAACTGTTTAATACGTTTAAGGGAAATTATAAATTTTAGTACACTTCTATAAGTTTCCAATGAAACATTTATGTTCAGAAATTTATTCATTAATATGTGAAATACAGCGGAATCTCCAGATAACGAACTTCCGTATAGTGAAATTTTCTATATAGCGAAGTTTTGGTAAATCCCCATGGTCATTATACACGAAAGTGTTTCTATATAACGAAATAAATTTATATATAGCGAAATTTTTAACTACCAAAACATAAAATACAATGGTCACGTCAGCGATATCACCTTCCCTAATATTGTGGGAATACAATACGGTTTTAAGATAAATGGCAAACAAACAGAATGAGGTAGGCGTAATCGACTCTAAACTCCCTAATAAGAAGTTTTCTTAAGCACACACACATTTGTGTCTGATTGCGCCCATACAGTGCGAAGCTGCTAGGCTAGGAGCAGGCCTCAATTATCCTCGAATACACTGTATTGTTTGAATAGTAGTGCGTGTCGCGCTTTATTGCTCGTTTGATTACCAGAAATCCAGACCCTGCACCTTTTCCACAGGGGTGTTAACACTTTTATGATGAATCAACGTCACCATTTGTTGTGCAGTAGGATATTAAGAGGTTTTTTTTTACAAAAGCATGAACATGTATGAAAGAAGCATTAAATACATTTTCATTTTAAGGTAAGAATTTTTTTTTTTTATATGCATGTATATTTCACACTTAAAAACATCTATTTTTAAATGGTTGAATGTTATTTATGAGAAACAGTCGTTTACTGAAAAACGGGATTTTAATTGTGGTATCATATTGCACTGCCCTGGTTCATGAATACATCGTTTCCACATAGCCACCAATATTTCAATGGGATAATTCTCGGGACAAAGAGAATAATATATAATCGACAATAATAATAATTCGTAAAGACCTGGTTCGTAAATTTGAGGTTCGTAAGTCGCGAGTCTGGGGTATTCCTGTGCTACTTCTTCTTTAATCGGCAACAATACAGAAGGCTGTATAAATTATTCATTCTGATGAAGGCGTACAGCCTTCCACCGAAACAATTGTAAACGCCACATCTTTGTAACTGTAGCTGTTTGGAATTCCCCTTTTAAATAAATGGGTAACCTTTCTTTCTTTCTCTCTTTTTTTTGGTTTTACGGCTCAAAGACTACAATGGTCATGCTGCGCCGGGACCTACTGTTTTCCGAGGAATCCGAACCTCTTATGGCCTAGGGAACCAAACCCCGGACTACAGTGAGCAGTGCGATCTTTTTATGAGATCTCTGAGTAAGCGTTCTTTGTACACTGTTGGGAGTCGAACCCGGATTAACGGCGTACTAGTCGAACGCGTTACCACACTGCGCCACCGCAGGGCAAATTTCGTTAAGACGAACACTTTTAAGACGAATTACTTTTAATACGAACCGTTGTATGAAGTTCCGTCAAACTGTAAAATACTACAAATATACCATCAATTTCATTTTTATATTTAATTTTAATGTTTAATAATAACAATTTTTATAAGTATTTTTTAATTTTATTTTTTTTATACATTTGCATAACCTTTGACCTCAATTCTGTATATAAATACTTTATGTATTGATCTTTTTATATAGAAATATTAGTAGATGTCATTGGCATTTATAATCCATTCGCAGAAAATTGACCAGTGGTACCGTTAGAATCAACGGGAGCTGACATCACAAACGGGTTGGTTCATTACAGTAGAGGGAAGGACGCCATTTCCTAACTGGTCTTTAGCGAACGTTTGTCTGCGCGAAAAACTAGTTATGAAATGATGCCCTTCCCTCTACTGTTATGAACCAACCCGTTTATGTTGTCAGCTCCTTTGAATTCTAACGGTACCACTGGTCAATTTTCCGCGAACGGACTATACCATGAAACTATAAAAAAAAAAATTATAATTCGATTACTTTCAAAAGGAAAGAAATGGCGTAAAGTTTGCGTAATCTCAGGACACCCCTCCCCCCCATAGTCCGCCATTTTATGTCGCATTTGAAGACGGATTTTGACATTACAGGGTTACAAGCAGGGCTGGCCTGAAGAAAATTATTGAGAGTATGCGGTGCTTTCTGCATCAATCACAGAGCATGGAGTCAAAATTTCTTGAGAATACAGCTCCTACTCTTTGGAGATAGTTTGTTTAGGTGTTTTATGGCGCAAGAGCATCTGGGCTATACTGCGCCAACTCTATGGAGATAGCCCTGGTTACAAGATACTTTGTTGGCTATGTTTTCTTTTCCGCTCTTTGTGCAATGACAGAAGGAATATTTTCTTATGTTAAATTGTTTTATTGAAATATTATTAAATTATTTTATATATAAATTACTTTTATTATTTATATATAGTCATTTATATCAAATTATTTTGCCGAAAGAACAAATAAATAGGAACTGAAATATTTTACATATAAATAATTTCTATTAAGTAATTTTATTAGGTGTGAAATTATTTTATTGAAAGAACAAATAAATATAATAATAAACAAATAATAATAAAAAATAATATAAACTCCCATAATGTATAACATTCATGAAAAGGCCTTTGACTGTATCAAAACATCCGATTAGCAGTCATCAACTTCATGAAATAGTCCGACTACCTGGCACAGTAGCCGCCATTTTAAAAAATTGAAACGGCCGAAATAAGCACAATCGTTTACAATATTTAAAACAATCCCGGATTTAAGAATCAGTTGCATACAAAAATTATAAGGCGCGAAACAAACGTGATTCTTGTAAGCGGCGGTAACTAAAATGCCACACAAATGCGAAAATCCAGTGGGGCGCTAAATACACAATAAATCGTCAACCCCCGCCCTCTTAGCACCGTGTTTTAAAATCGAAAGTTCATGAGCATGTGCAGTTATCGACTGCCGGTTACGATTTAGTTAACCGTTGCCGGCTATGGAGGCACCCACTTTCATCTAGCAGAAAATTCATAATAAGCGCTCATGCTGCCATTTTCCACAATTTTTCCTTGCATTTGGGTAGGGAGAAGAGAATTCTTGGATTTATATATGGGTAAGTGTCCGGAGCACAAAATTTTATAAGGTGGCGGGGTTTTTTTTTCTTTTTCTTTAACTTGTAATCGAAGTCCGTAGAATTCCGTTGATCCGCCGCGCCCTCACCTAGAAAGCGTATCTCTCATTTTTGTCCCAACTTGAAATTCTGAAAATTTTCATGAAACGGACCCCTCAATAAAAAAAAAAAAAATACAAATGAGGAATAGAAATTTAGTTGTGAAATAAAATAAATTAATTACAAATAAATTTGACACCAACGTATTAGTAGCTCAATCTAGAGCTATTTTTGTTTAGGAGAAAAAGAGACGCCGTCCTCATCCCGGATTCGAACCAGGGTCAGCCCGCGGTGTCTTGACCTACTAGACGAATGAGAACAAGAACAAACGCTTTTTTCTCCGTATATTAAGTTGTAAGATATTATTACCCTTCACAGGGATAACACAATTGCCAAATAATGGTCAACACAGAAAGACACCGGGGCGAAAACACATTTCTGTGTGTTTTTCGTGGGGGATTTTTTATTACAAATAAATTTGACGTAATACGTGGTTGTCAAATTTATTCATAATAAAAAATCTTCCACGAAAAACTCACAAAAATCTCGCCCCAGTGGCTTTGTGTGTTGACCAATATTTGGCAATTGTGTTATCCCTGTGAAGGGTAATAATATCTTACATAATAAATCAATTTGCTAAAACATCTTTATTTTATCTTACCATAATATACATACGTTGAGCATAGCTTCCCACCTTTCACTTAATCCGCCATTTTGGACTAAATGAAGTCCGATCCAGGACGTGGGGGGGCTACACAGGGGGTTATCACAATAGATTTGTCTCTATATTGTATCTATATGCCTCTATATTGTTTGCCCCCCCCCAGCCTGAAAATATTATTTTCTGGATCCGCCACTGGAACTGAACATACACATATTGTAACGTAAAATACACTTGGAAAAAAAATAAATATAATACTTTCAATATATAAAGCGAAATTATTATAATAGTTAATATATAGCGCGAAATCAAACCTTCTAACGAAACTTTCGGAACTGCTTTCTATTATTGATTAGCTCTTATTTTTGATGATATAACCCTAAAAGTGTTTTTAAGGTGGACGTTGATTGTTCTGGTACTGAAGATTTTTTACGAACTAGATATTTAAAAAGAGACGTAAAATTCTCACAAATAACGATATCATTTTTAGAGCATGGTTGGGAAGATTTTCTTATCGATATACGTATATGCAATATCGATATACGTATATGGAATATCGCTATACGTATATGGAATATCGATATACATATATGGAATATCGATATACATATATATGGAATACCGATATACGTATATAGAACAGAATTCCATGAGTTTCAAGCTGAATTTTGTTTTAAAATCACTGTTGCACTGCAAATCAATAAAATTACCTCCAATATCCATAAGAAAACTAAATTAAAACACGGTTAAGAAAAGACCACATGTTACTTTAATTCTTTGGCGTTTTAAGATAGTTATTAATAAATGCGAGAATGTAAACAGAATAAAAAATATAATATATGGACTTAAGATTCACAGGGAGTAAGGAGTTTCATTTTGTGTGAAACAATTTGTATTTTTTCATGAGCCAGCGGGCCACAAAAACCGTGTCGGCCGGTTGAAAACCCCTGCATTAACTATTTGTAGCTCGAGTGAAACTTTGACTTAATATTTTTGTTACTTTAACCACCCCGCAGAAGATTTATCATCTCTAGAAATAGCTCATGGACAAACAAAAACCCAATTTTTGCCTCCGACGAGGCCATACCTCTGTTTTGGTAACTCTTGCCTTTATTTCCTCACGCAAAACCCGGAGGTTTACTAGGAGGAAGGTTTACAACATACACAAATAATTGGATGAAGAATTGGATGCGGCTGTTTTAATTGTCTTATATAATAAATAATTCTGCTCTGTGAACGTTAGTTTTAATCCTTTCTAAAAATTATCTATTTCAGACAGTTTTAATATTTTTAAATAAAACATGATTCAAGTAAATGGCGTAAATAATAACTGGCCTATAATGATTTAAATACAATAATATTATTCTACTAAGACAAGATTAGTTGTAAATTAACTTTAATAGATGGCGCTTTTCGAACAGCAATTAAAATGCATTTTACATCAAAAGTACTAAACCAAAATTGCAACCTTTGTTAAATTCAACATAACGACACACACACACACACACACACACACATACATACATATAGATAGACAGAGAGAGAGAGGGAGAGAGAGAGAGAGAACGGATAACATGTTACATTTTGTATATATTCATGAAAATATGTAAGCCATGGCAATTAAATGATAACATTTATAAGGTTTCATTTTCGGGTACCAAAATTATCAATGAAGTGATTCCTTAAATCTTTTGGCGCAGAATAACATTTGTTGTCCTTGCATGAAAATGTAACAAAAAATATCTTATTCTTTTTAAGCCCCCTCCGCCCCATAACTGGCCAATCACTGATTCAAGAAAAATATCAATGGGCAAAATGTGCTATAACGATACTCACAAAAACCCAAAAGCACTAGAAGTAGTTCCAAATTTATACAAATCGAACACTACGCAGATTAAATTAAGCAACAATTTTTATTAACATTTTTTAGGCGTTGTAATAGTAACGCCGACGTTATGGCGTGGACAGAAGGTGAAGCGTTCGTAAAGAAAAAAATAAAATGATTTTTTTTTCGTTCGGTGGGGCACGATCCCATGACCTCCCACTTGCCGGGCGGAAACTCTACTGAGTTACGAATGACAACACTCTCTTCCTTAGGAACGTATTTGAAGACTATTTTCCGAAACTCGTTTCCGATGAATTTAATACCGGTCTCTTCGCAATTCGGTTTAAAAAGTAGTCCATGTACTACACCATTCTGCGAAATAACCTGTTTCGGAAAATAGTCTTCAAATACGTTCGTTCGTCGTTCGTAACTCAGTTGGTAGAGTACATGCCCGGCAAGTGGGAGGTCGTGGGATCGTGCCCCACCGAAAACAAAAACATTTCTTTCCTTTACGAACGTTTCGCCATCTAATGGCGTTAATATTACTACGCCTAAAATAAGTTGAGATAAAATATTGCTTCGTTTAACTTAATTAAAGTTAAATTTTCTAAAATTATTGCTGATCTTTCTTGAAACGTTGAGTTTATTATTAGCTACATATTGCCGATTTAAGCAACTCACTAAACATGTAATACTGAAATCTTTCCAAAAACATCATCGGTTATTTACAGTTTTTTGTTTTGGAGATTGGATCTAATGGTCTCGAAATATTTACCGCCAGGCACCTCCAATAAGTTTAATCCGCCTCAACCGGTTGTTAAACATTTCCTTTTGAATAAATAGGACTTTCACTATCTTAGCAGACATACTTAAATCCATGGATCCCTACTTGAGTTAAAAATATGTTTACGAACATTTTATAAACAAAATAATAATTACAATAGAGTATTTGCTATTAATTCATTTACCAATTAACCATGGAAATGTAAGTCGCAATAAGATATTAAAAGTACTTTGGCTGGCAAAAAAAATAAAATCGGTTTTCGTATTTTAGTAGCGTGGAAAACCGATAGATGGCGGGCCTAAAAAAATTCCCCCCCCCCCTATATGTATAGTAAAATATTTGCTATAATCTTGTTGAAGTTATAATTTTTGTATAACTAAACATATAAAAAACTGTAACGTAAATAATTACGTTGAAAGTAGATGGAAAAATATGCGTACATGTTCTGTTCCAAGAGTCCAGGCATATGCTATGCAAAAAAAAAACAACAACTAGTAGTTGCGTCTATAAAAGCAATTTAGGCATGACTTACCTAACAAAAAATTAAAACACACTACGATGTTTTATTAAATTAAAAGAGTTAAGCAGGAAATTAGGTTGTGTAACTGCAAATTCGTATCTGTGATCACCCATGGGCGGAGAAGAGGGGAGGACACAGGGTCATAACATTCAAAATATATAGTTTTTCAAGTTCCAACTCGAGATTAATGGAATTGTGTTTTTCCAAGACCATGGCAAATTCTGTCCTGACCTCCGAAATGAAAAGCTCTTGTCCGCTACCGTCAGGACTTCTGCAAAACAATATTTTTTTACAAGCGTGGGGGGGCACGTGAGAACGTGACAGCAAAAAACTAGTAGCGCCATCTATGGCCACAAATTCCCAATAGTTATCATAAAATATTAATTAGTGAAAATAATTGTTAATTAGTTAATTGAACAGCTAAAATAAAATGAATTACAAAACAACAAGCATTTGAATGATTGAAAATTTTACTGATTTCACAGAGCACCACGCTTTAAAATCAATAGTTTTCCAAAGACTGAAAGAAAATGTACAGGTAAAGAAACTCTAATATATATATATGTGTGTGTGTGTGTGTGTGTGTGTGTGTGTGTGTGTGTGTGCTAAGAATCACTGGAATGGCCCAGGCTGCCGTTTGTTATTGACCTTGGCTAAGTTTAATGGACGATCCCTTGCTTCTGAAGCAAAACTTCAGGAATTGGAAGAGGAACTAGACAAGATCTAGACTGGAGAGATTACTAATTATTATTTTTATTATTCAGATTATCATTCAGAGCCAGCGTCGGCGCTAAGAGTAGTGTACAGTGGCTTACCCGGGATTCATAAACTGGGGGGGGGTCAAGATTTTCAGGGGGGAGTGTATTAAATTTTTTTATATTTTAGATGTCCGTTTAGATTTTATTAAGGGGTGTATTAAAAATCTGGTGCAGCTTTGGGTTTGTTTAAATCACTGGTAGAAGAGAATCAGGCCATCGCCCTGAGTGGCAGAGTTTTAGATACGACAAAATAGGATTATTATAAAAATATGAAGTCATTTTGGCGTGACAAAACACGCCCGCCGCCTGCGGTATGATATTTGGCACCAGTCCTGATCAGTGCTAAAAGTCTACGAAGTCCGTAAAGTTAAGAGCTCGTTACATGCCATTGTTTGAACGCCCAAAAGCTCAGAATGGGAAAAGCATTTCTAATTTATTTAGTGCAAACATGAGGGACACGAAAAATTATTAATCTTTAAAATGAAAAAACAAAACAAAAAAAACTATTGAAATTTATATTTTTAAATAAACTTTTTAACAAAATAATTATTGCGTTACATTAATTTAATTACTGTTATAATTTTTAATTTATTCAGTAAGAAGCAGATACCATGCCCGGATAGCTCAGTCGGTAGAGCGTTAGGCTTTTAACCTAACGGTCCAGGGTTCGAGTCCCTGTTCGGGCGGGTTTTTTTTTCTTTTCGAAATTCAATTGCCAAAATGATAATAGGGGTGAAATTGTCGCCATCTCCAATTGAAAAAATTGCTACTATCAGAAGTCAATCAAAATTTCAATCAACAGATAGAACTTTGCACATCACCTTTCTTCTGGATTAACATGACTGCGACTTCCAATATTCCTGCGAAGCTATGGTAACTCCATTACTCCATGCGAAAAGGGGATAGCATGTAAATGAATTATAATTAATAATGATTATAATACACTGGGTTTTATACGAATTTAAGTTACGTAGTATGTTATAAATTTATTCATGAAGTATATAAGACCAGTAGATTGAAAATTCTTCAAAAATAAATCACACGAATATTGCAAGCATTAAAAATATTTGTATCTGTGAAGAACTTCGGTCAGCAATAGCTATCCTCGTCAAAAGATGGCGCTTTGCTTAAAATTAATTTAATAATTTTTTCTATATAATAAAATTATTACCTTAAGATTGTTAGGGTTTTAATTTTTGTATAACTTGACATATCAAAAGACTTAACACATATAATTGCTTCGAAGGTTTATGAAAACAATGCATATGTTATGTTCTTAGAGTAGAGGAATAGGTTGAGCAAAGAAGACGCAAATAAAACAAAATGTAGAATAATGTAATACGTAGGAATTTAACTAATGCTGAATTTTTTTTGAAAGTATGACTTACCTTTGGCAGAAAAAAAATACAAGGTGTTCCTGAAGTCTGATGATAAACGTCATCTTGTGGATTTGTAGCGGCATCTTTGGATCTAGAAATAAAATATTACCAAAAATAAACGCTAATACATTATTGATATTAAAAAAATCGTCAAAATAAATCAAGGAGTTTGCCTGTTGGAGAAGTCTTGCTTCCTAAAATAAAAACATGTGATTTGGATTCCAGCGATCCGTCTGCTATAAAGCTTATTTTGAAAATTCTTACTTTTTAATATATTAAAAGGTGCGATAAATGTTTTTCCAAAGAAGAAATTAACTCTTAAATAAAATTCATTAAACTCGGGATAATCTTTCAGTCTACACCTATTTTTTAGTAGTCTCGACCAAAAATATCTTGAAATAATTTAACTTTGTTTTCTTTTATACATCTAACAGGTATCTTTCACTAATGCGTCATGGACCTTTTCATTTTGTATTTTCCCCGATAATTCTTTCCACTGAATACGTTTTTCCAAAGAAATTTCGTATTTGTGATGGTCTATTTCTATTTCCATCCTCCCCTTCCCCCGATTTCTTATTGAAGAATGGAAGCTATGCTCCAGCGTAAGGCCTTATCTTTCGCGCATGATTTATACCTTTACACTTGTTTACGATTCTGACCGAAGGGGTGACCGATTTTCTTAGAAATCGAACAAGAACCAGTCGGACACCAGTATCGCAGTTTCTCAAATGAGGCTTCAAAGAACACATACGCAGTCTCCTTCCCACCCACACATCAGTAGATAGGCTCAGGATTGGGACCCCCTGGAAATGTAAGCAGACCATATTGGAAAATAGTATATTCAACATGAATTATTTTGGAGTTTTATTTGAAATTTTTTGTCGTGTATAAAACTGTATATGGCAGTGGAAATTCTTCTTTGATGTTAAAAATATATTCCACATAGATTTCTGCGGCAGATTTGGTTTACTTACTGTCTTTAACAGAGGTTTTAGTCTCCCTTAACTGTTTAATACGTTTAAGGGAAATTATAAATTTTAGTACACTTCTATAAGTTTCCAATGAAACATTTATGTTCAGAAATTTATTCATTAATATGTGAAATACAGCGGAATCTCCAGATAACGAACTTCCATATAGCGAAATTCTCTATGTAGCGAAGTTTTGATAAATCCCTGTGATCGTTACGCATGAAAATGTTTCTCTGTAAAGATATAAATTTCTATATAACGAAATTTTTAATGACTAAAACAGAAAATCGAGTAGTCACGTCAGCGACATCGGGTTCTCTAATGCCGTGGGGGTACAATACCGTTCTAAGATAAATGGCAAACAAACAGAATGAGGTAGGCGTAATCGACTCTAAACTCCCTAATAAGAAGTTTTCTTAAGCACACACACATTTGTGTCTGATTGCGCCCATACAGTGCGAAGCTGCTAGGCTAGGAGCAGGCCTCAATTATCCTCGAATACACTGTATTGTTTGAATAGTAGTGCGTGTCGCGCTTTATTGCTCGTTTGATTACCAGAAATCCAGACCCTGCACCTTTTCCACAGGGGTGCTAACACTTTTATGATGAATCAACAGCACCATTGGTTGTGCAGCAGAATAACAGATATTTTATTTATTTTTTTTACAAAAGCATGAAAGAAGCATTAAAAACGTTTTCACTTTAAGGTACGACTTTTTCAGATTTTTTTTATAGGCATGTATATTTCACACTTAAAAACATATATTTTTAAATGGTTGAATGTTATTTATGAGAAACAGTCGTTAACTGAAAAACGAGATTTAAATTATGGCATCATTTTGCCATGCCCTAGTTCATGAATACCTCGTTTCCACATAGCCACCAATATTTCAATGGGATAATTCTCGGGACAAAGAGAATAATATATAATCGACAATAATAATAATTCGTAAAGACCTGGTTCGTAAATTTGAGGTTCGTAAGCCGCGAGTCTGGGGTATTCCTGTGCTACTTCTTCTTTAATCGGCAACAATACAGAAGGCTGTATAAATTATTCATTCTGATGAAGGCGTACAGCCTTCCACCGAAACAATTGTAAACGCCACATCTTTGTAACTGTAGCTGTTTGGAATTCCCCTTTTAAATAAATGGGTAACCTTTCTTTCTTTCTCTCTTTTTTTTGGTTTTACGGCTCAAAGACTACAGTGGTCATGCTGCGCCGGGACCTACTGTTTTCCGAGGAATCCGAACCTCTTAAGGCCTAGGGAACCAAACCCCGGACTACAGTGAGCAGTGCGATCTTTATGAGATCTCTGAGTAAGCGTTCTTTTTGCACTGCTGGGAGTCGAACCCGGATTAGCCGCGCAATAGGAGAACGCGTTACCACACTGCGCCACCGCAGGGCAAATTTCGTTAAGACGAATTACTTTTAATACAAACCGTTTTCTGAAGTTCCGTCATTATAAAAAACTACAAATCGTCAAAATACTACAAATATACCATCAATTTCATTCTTATAATTAATTTTAATATTTAATAAATAATTTTTATAAGTATTTTTTTCATTTTATTTTTTTTATACATTTGCATAACCTTTGACCTCAATTCTGTATATAAATACTTTATGTATTGATCTTTTTATATAGAAATATTAGTAGATGTCATTGGCATTTATAATCCATTCGCAGAAAATTGACCAGTGGTACTGTTAGAATCCACGGGAGCTGACATCACAAACGGGTTGGTTCATTACAGTAGAGGGAAGGACGCCATTTCCTAACTGGTCTTTAGCGAACGTTTGTCTGCGCGAAAAACTAGTTACGAAATGACGCCCTTCCCTCTACTGTAATGAACCAACCCGTTTGTGACGTCAGCTCCCTTGAATTCTAAGGGTACCATTAGTCAATTTTCGGTGAACGGACTATACCATGAAACTATAAAAAAAAAAATTATAATTCGATTACTTTCAAAAGGAAAGAAATGGCGTAAAGTTTGCGTAATCTCAGGACACCCCTCCCCCCCATAGTCCGCCATTTTATGTCGCATTTGAAGACGGATTTTGACATTACAGGGTTACAAGCAGGGCTGGCCTGAAGAAAATTATTGAGAGTATGCGGTGCTTTCTGCATCAATCACAGAGCATGGAGTCAAAATTTCTTGAGAATACAGCTCCTACTCTTTGGAGATAGTTTGGTTAGGTGTTTTATGGCGCAAGAGCATCTGGGCTATACTGCGCCAACTCTATGGAGATAGCCCTGGTTACAAGATACTTTGTTGGCTATGTTTTCTTTTCCGCTCTTTGTGCAATGACAGAAGGAATATTTTCTTATGTTAAATTGTTTTATTGAAATATTATTAAATTATTTTATATATAAATTACTTTTATTATTTATATATAGTCATTTATATCAAATTATTTTGCCGAAAGAACAAATAAATAGGAACTGAAATATTTTACATATAAATAATTTCTATTAAGTAATTTTATTACGTGTAAAATTATTTTATTGAAAGAACAAATAAATAATAAACAAATAATAATAAAAAATAATATAAACTCCCATAATGTATAACATTCATGAAAAGGCCTTTGACTGTATCAAAACATCCAATTAGCAGTCATCAACTTCATGAAATAGTCCGACTACCTGGCACAGTAGCCGCCATTTTAAAAAATTAAAACGGCCAAAATAAGCACAATTGTTTACAATTTTTAAAACAATTCCGGATTTAAGAATCAGTTGCATACAAAAATTATAAGGCGCAAAACAAACGTGATTCTTGTAAGCGGCGGTAACTGAAATGCCACACAAATGCGAAAATCCAGTGGGGCGCTAAATACACAATAAATCGTCAACCCCCGCCCTCTTAGCACCGTGTTTTAAAATCGAAGTTCATGAGCATGTGCAGTTATCGACTGCCGGTTACGATTTAGTTAACCGTTGCCGGCTATGGAGGCACCCACTTTCATCTAGCAGAAAATTCATAATAAGCGCTCATGCTGCCATTTTCCACAATTTTTCCTTGCATTTGGGTAGGGAGAAGAGAATTCTTGGATTTATATATGGGTAAGTGTCCGGAGCACAAAATTTTATAAGGTGGCGGGGTTTTTTTTTCTTTTTCTTTAACTTGTAATCGAAGTCCGTAGAATTCCGTTGATCCGCCGCGCCCTCACCTAGAAAGCGTATCTCTCATTTTTGTCCCAACTTGAAATTCTGAAAATTTTCATGAAACGGACCCCTCAATAAAAAAAAAAAAAATACAAATGAGGAATAGAAATTTAGTTGTGAAATAAAATAAATTAATTACAAATAAATTTGACACCTACGTATTAGCAGCTCAAACTAGAGCAATTTTAGTTTAGGAGAAAAAGAGACGCCGTCCTCATCCCGGATTTGAACCAGCGTCTCCCCGCATTGAGCCCGCGGTGTCTTGACTCACTAGACGAACGAGAACAAGAACAAACGCTTTTTTCTCCTTATATTGTAAGATATTATTACCCTTCACAGGGATAACACAATTGCCAAATTTTGGTCAGCACACAAAGACACCGGGGCGAAAACACATTTCTGTGTGTTTTTCGTGGGGGATTTTTTATTACAAATAAATTTGACGTAATACGTGGGTGTCAAATTTATTTGTAATAACAAAAATCCCCCACGAAAAACTAACAAAAAAATCGCCCGGTGGCTTTGTGTGTTGACCATTATTTGGCAATTGCGTTATCCTTGAGAAGGATAATAATATCTTACAAAATAAATCAATTTGCTAAAACATCGTTATTTTATCTTACCATAATATA
>QLNU02005967.1:0-10275 GCA_006491805.2 Dysdera silvatica | reverse complement strand
TCCTTAGCCAATCAGATTGCTTAAATAGGTCCTAATGCTAAAACTGTTATGGAAATTCAAATCTCACAGCCCGGATAATATGCAATTGCATATTTCAGCTGTTTTTAGTGTTTGTGCATATAATATGAATGCATAAAAACGATGAATTTCCAGAAAAAACGCATATTTTAAGGGTTTTAAGAATTTTACGATTCCGTCATCCGATAAATTTCACCACAATGCTAAATTTAAACTTCCTTCTTACTTCTTATCTGAGCGGAAAGATAATGGAATTTGTAACATGCTTAATCATGTCCTAGGCCGCCGAAATGTTATCATAGCTGAATTATAGCCACCATCCGTGTTAGGAAAACCAAAGATGAGTTTTACTGTGCTTGGCTGGCAATTGACTAAAGGTTAAATTAAAATAAACACTTATTCGAAAATTCCACATCATTTTCCCTGAGAGATAGACATCTCTCTCAAAGATAAACTATCCGTAATAGACAACCCGCAAAAATTTATAAGTGCATTTTACTTCTGGATAGGACCCTTTTGTCCATTAAAAATGCTATTACATGATAGAAGATAAAGCTTAACTGTTTAGAACAACGAGAGACACATTGTGATGTATAAAACATATGATTTAATGTATATCGAATTTTTCTACTCAGCAGTTAATAATAAATGTATTTGTTTTAAAACACGGGGCATAAGATTCCCAAGCGTTAAAAAAAATTTAAGTACATATTTATTCATTTTAGGCGCATGCTTATTCCATTTTAAAAGCATATATATATGGATATATTGAGGTTTTATTGCGTATTTTGCTGGTTTTTTAGTGCATATAACCAGCAAGCTCTAGTTACAACTGTAGTTTCACCATGTATTTTTTTCAATGGGCTTTGCTATCATAACAAGCAGCATCGAAAAACAATTCTTTTCGCATCAACAGGAAATTACCGCGCGGGAAAATACGAGTGCGTATGAACACATAGGAAATATCTTTTCAATAAATCGACATGTATGTAACCGCCTGAAGAGTCCGCTTTTGTGGAACCTTGTTCGGCTATACCATATAATCTATTGTAAATCCGGCAATGGAAAATTTCTATGGTGCCCTCCTCCCCACTTGAGGCAGAATTATATATCATGGGGAATGAAATGGACTCTTGGCTAGAGATAGGAATCGGAAACAAATCTCCCCCTCCCCACTCGAGCGATTTCCGGATCTGACCTTGATCCTGCCTTATACTTAAATGTCGTATGTTTTCACAGTAGGCGTCATTTAAGTGACATAACCGGTGCTCAATTCCATAACGAGCAATTCGTGATCAGATCGCGATACGTCTTCAAAGATAAAGTTTCCTTATCTGGCTTTTCAATAGACGTCGAAACTCACTTGCATTCGTTTATTTGATGAGGAGGCGTTGTTAACCAGAAGACATTGGCGTAGTTGTTCGGATAACTGCGGGAGAACGATGAATTCCAATTATATTTGCTTCAATACGCAAGAGCAGAAGAAAGCATTTAAAGAGGTATTTTGGGAGGTTTAATCTTTTAGTTACGCTGTTAGTTTTATCGAAATTTTATATTTGGCCAATTCTTCTTTCATTAATCTTTTGTTGATTGCGGGAATGTAGTGCTTTCAAAATTATTGGTGGGGAGGGGACATATGTTGCATATATTTATACATTAAAATATATGTAAAACTGTAATTTGTTTTAAATTATTTGGGGAGCTAGGGCCTCACGATTCCATAACTACGTAGCTTGTTGATCGGGGGCAATGAATCAGTCGTTTTTGCTTTTGGGTAGACAATTTTCTTTTCTTCGGAATTCAATATCTTTCCTAAATAACATGTTTGCCTTTTAACGTTAATAATGCCTAATGACCTTTCAGATTTAAAGGTATTAACGTACGACGTGTACTTATTTCGTGCAAAAAATACTTCAAATTCAAAATAACGATATGTACCCTAAACTATTTTATGAGGAGTTTTTAATCTTTCGTTTTGTAAAACCAGTCAACAGCAAAAATTTATAATTTACAAAATTATCGTAATTTTGAAATACGGTAAAATTTTAATTTATTCGAATGATTCAGTCCCTCAAAATAAATTAAACTAAAATTTAATAAAAACGAAAACATTTTCATAAGATGTTTGGTGCAGATATATGGAGGAAAGTTTATTTACACCTGTTTCGTTAGCTCTGAGGCAGTTCAAGTATGACGTAAGCATATTTCTGGCCATTTTATATCCCCCCACCCCTTTATGATAAAATATAAGAAAATGCCCGCCACTCCCCTACTTACTTACGTAAGATTATTGCACTCCAACTTTTTGGAATAAGTTTTTGAAATAATAATAATGCAAAGTATGATGCAAATTATAATACTTATTTTCGTTTTTATTATAATATTGAACAATTATTTCTTCGTTATAATATTGAATACTTATTTCTTTGTTATAATATTGAACATTTATTTCTTTGTTATAATATTGAACACTTATTTCTTTGTTATAATATTGAACACTTATTTCTTTGTTATAATATTGAACACTTATTTCTTTGTTATAATATTAAACACTTAATTTCTTTGTAATTAATATTGAACACTTACTTATTTGTTATAATATTAACACTTACGAGGGAAACTCCCAACATGCCCGACGGGATTGGAAGCAAGTAGGTGCATTCGAAAGGCTCAAAATGTTATTGGACCTATGTCCAAGCCTTTTTCAGAATGGCCCTATGTTTCGGAGATGTGGGGCCCTGCGGTGGCGCAGTGTGGTAACGCGTTCTCCTAGTGCGCCGCTAATCCGGGTTCGACTCCCAGCAGTGCAAAAAGAACGCTTACTCAGAGATCTCATAAAGATCACACTGCTCACTGTAGTCCGGGGTTTGGTTCCCTAGGCCTTAAGAGGTTCGGATTCCTCGGAAAACAGTAGGTCCCGGCGCAGCATGACCACTGTAGTCTTTGAGCCGTAAAACCAAAAAGCAAGCAGTTCGGAGATAACACATTTCTTCGTTATAATATTGAACATTTATTTCTTTGTTATAATATTGAACACTTATTTCTTTGTTATAATATTGAACACTTATTTCTTTGTTATAATATTGAACATTTATTTCTTTGTTATAATATTGAACACTTATTTCTTTGTTATAATATTGAACACTTATTTCTTTGTTATAATATTGAACACTTATTTCTTTGTTATAATATTGAACACTTATTTCTTTGTTATAATATTAAACACTTACGAGGGAACTCCCAACGTGCCCGACGGGGATTGGAAGCAAAGTAGGTACATTCGAAAGGTCTCAAAATGTTATTGGACCTATGTCCAAGCCTTTTTCAGAATGGCCCTATGTTTCGGAGATGTGGGCACCCAAAGAAGGAAAACAGCCCTATTACGGACCTTGATATCTCCTGATTCTGTGGATGGATTTTAATGATCTGCGGCTTTTAAAATAGGCTATCGAAAATCACTTGATAAGTTTTTCAGAAATTTTCCAATAAAAGTCAAAATTTTGAAATATTAACCTTCAAATCTTTCGGTAAAACAAAAAATAATCAAGCCCTGTTTAGTGCTGTTTCAGCAAAACCCCGAATTAAAAATATTAAATTTAATAGTTCGAAAATGCGATATTTTACTTATTGTGTATTGATTATCTTAATAATTTTAATTATTTATTATCTTATCAATAACCCTGAGCTCGCTAATTTGAAACAACGCACGCCGAATGAAGGAGAGGTTGGTTTTTGTACGTCTTGTGAAGGTTTCTTTTTTTTAATTCAGAGGTAAGCTTGCCCACTGCGATCGATGATTGAAGCTCGGGCTCGTACTAAACATCATTCTGACTTGCAATCCAAAACTTTAGTTTTCACTTACATTAATCGCCGAACATAAGTAGGGTCCTCAATATCACATTTTGCTTCGATTATTTCCTCGTTCTCAATAAAACTGAGAGAGGAAATTAAAATCTCAATTTTATTTAAAAGCGCGAAAGCTAGACACTTTTCTTCTTGAAAAATTTTATTTGCATCACATTCAAAAATTGAATACGAGGATTTTACCATGTGTTCAAAATAGTGAAGAACATTGAAGGGATTAATATCGCTATTCACAATTTCAAATTATTGAAAATGACAAAAATTTTAAATGTTGAAAATTGCGAAAATACATTTCTCTTATGAGGTTTGATTAGTATGTCGCCAATAAACAAACAAAATTTGTTTTGTAGCAATTGTTTCCTTACATTTTAGCTCAAAAGACGAATAGAGCTCGCATATGGAACAGAAGAAACAAACGACTTTCAGGTGTACCGGTTCCTAAAAGGTAAGAAAAATTCCGTTTCTGCAGAGCTCTACATTTTATATTATAATTCATTTAGATATTTAGACTTGTATATAAGTATAAATATTAACAAGTAAAACAAGGAAATAACAACAAATAACAAGCATAATATTGAGGATGATAATATACATTGTTAAAAATTTACCTAGTTTACTTTGTAATTGATATTTTATTGATGTAATTGATATATAAATTGATGTAATTGATATATAAATTAATGTAACTGATACATAAATTAATGTAACTGATATATAAATTTATGCAATTGATATATATACATTGATGTAATTGATATATAAATTTACATATAATGTAATTGAATACAAATAATAAGAAAATGTAAATTATTCTTAAAGGAAGCTATGACATAACGAAATGTTCTCATGATAAAAATAAATTCAGATAACGAGCACAGTTGTCATAAATTAATTTAATTCGGTTTTCAAACGTTTCTCGATGGCTTTTAGCCATCCTCGAGGAAAGGGCTTCCCTCCAAGATGGCTCAAAGCCATCGAAAAATATTTCAAAGTTGAATTAAATTGATTTATCAAAATTATGACTATGGTGTTAATGTATTATTATCACGGGTATTGCAAAGTGAGCCGATTCGATAACGAGATGTATTAGGAATTTGCAGCAATATCGAATACTCCAATTTTTGCTTTTGAGTATGTATTCAATGCACTAAACAATAAATTATATTTGCAATAGATTCATAAATATCATATATATATATATATATATATATATATATGGCCTGCAAAAGGGTTGCTGGTATCTAACTGGAAGGAGACCCACACGCTGAACGTATGTGACGATGTGTGGAACCGGTCAGGCCAGTAACCTAGTGTCCTACCCCGCCTTCAAGTGGTGCAGGCTGAGCTTTCTATTTATGTGGCAAATTAATATTTGCTGCACGGATAGAAAGGCGGAAGGGGAGGGCTAATTCACCAACCCGTCTAGCCAGCGTGGTGAAATTATGGCTAATTCCTCCATTATGTTGACACACCAGAAACCATGGCCCCTAGTCTCCAGGTGCTGGAGTGCTCCTGATCAAGGCAGCGGTCAGTGTGGCATGAAAGCAGGGGGTGCTAAGAATCACTGGAATGGCCCAGGCTGCCGTTTGTTATTGACCTTGGCAACGTATAATGGACGATCCCTTGCTTCTGAAGCAAAACTTCAGGAATTGGAAGAGGAACTAGACAAGATCAAATGGGACATTGTAGGACTCAGTGAAGTTAGAAGAAAAGGTGAAGAGTTGGTGGAACTGAAAAGCGGACATTTGTTTTATTATAGAGGAACGGAAACTGGAAGAACAAGTGGTGTTGGCTTCTTAATCAACAAAAGAATTAAAGACTGTCTTCTGGAAGTTGAAAGTACATCAGATCGAGCAGCGAGGCTTGTTGTTCAACTAACCCAGCGATACCAACTTCAAATAGTACAGGTATATGCACCAACATCAAGCCATACCGACGAAGAGGTTGAAGAATTTTATGAAGAAATCAAAGAGTTACACACCAAAGGGAAACAACATATCAAGCTCATCATGGGGGATTTCAATGCAAGAATTGGACAACAGGAACAAGGAGAGACATCGGTTGGTAAATACGGATATGGGGAAAGGAATGAACGTGGCGATCAACTCATCGAATTTGCAGAAGCTGAAAACCTTAGCATCATGAATTCATTTTTTAAGAAGAAACCGCAAAGAAAATGGACATGGAAACACCCCAATGGAGGAACCAGCGAAATTGACTATATCCTGGCAAACAAGAAATCAATTATTGAAGATTGCAGCGTACTGAACAGATTTAATACTGGAAGTGATCATCGAATGGTGAGATGTAAAGTGCACTTAAATACTAAATTAGAACGACAGAAGCTCATTAGGAAACAAGTAAGTAAGAGGGTGGATCTAATGAAACTGAAAGTAAATACCGAGGCATTCAAGTTGGAATTAAAAAATCGCTTTTCTGCACTGGAAGGACTTATTGAAGAAGTTGACATCTCAGAAGCAAATGAAAACATTGTTAAGACAATAGTTGAAACTGCTGGGGAAATTGGTGGTGTAACCTGTAAAAAGCACAATAGCAAATTATCTGAGAAGACGAAACAGCTCATGAAAAGGCGAAGAGATATGAAGGTGGACAATCAAAATACCAGTTCCAGGATTGAGTACATAGAACTTTGTAAAACTCTGCGCAAAAGCATGAAAGAAGATATAAGAAAATTCAATTGTGAGTTAGTAAGGAAGGCCATTGAAAGCAACAAGAGCCTTAGGGTTGTTAAAGGAAGTTTGTCTATTGGGAAGAAACACATCATTGCATTAAAAGGAGAGGATGGCACCGTAACAAGAAATAGGGAAGAAATACTTAGAAGAGTTGAAGAATTCTACAAAAATCTA
Organism: Dysdera silvatica; assembly: GCA_006491805.2. NCBI lineage: Eukaryota > Metazoa > Arthropoda > Arachnida > Araneae > Dysderidae > Dysdera > Dysdera silvatica. The sequence continues at coordinate 3,526 of QLNU02005967.1, read as the reverse complement.
TACGAAAGTAACAGTGAATTAAACGAAGACATTGAAATAGTCGAAGGAACAGCTCCTAAAATCTTAAAAGAAGAAGTTTCATTTGCAATAAAAAATATGAAGAAAGGAAGAGCCCCTGGTGATGATGGTATTACATTAGATATCTTAAAAGAAGCTGGAGAATATGTAGAAGACATACTCGCAAAATTCTTTACCAAATGTCTTAACAGCGGTAACATACCAAACCAATGGGATTCTGCAACAGTAATTCTTTTGCATAAAAAAGGTGATAAAGAGGATTTGAAAAATTACCGACCAATTAGCTTGTTACCTGCTATTTATAAAATCTTCACAAAAGTGCTAACACATCGCCTGCAGAAAAAATTAGATGCAGCTCAACCAAGAGAACAAGCTGGATTTCGAAGTGGATTCAGTACAGTGGACCATATTCAAGTATTAAGAGAATTAATTGAAAGAACACATGAATATGAACTTCCATTGTGTGTTGCATTTATTGACTATGAGAAGGCCTTTGACTCTATTAAAACATCAGCAGTCATCAACTCTTTAAGATCAACAGACATTGAGGATGTGTACATTGACATGGTGAAATGTGTGTATAAAAATGCAAGTGCAAAATTTCGGTTACATAAAGATACCAAAACTATCAAAATTGGTAAAGGTGTGAGGCAGGGAGATACCATTTCTCCAAAACTTTTTACTTCAGCTTTACAGATGATTTTTCAGCAGATAAATTGGAATAACAAGGGAATAAAAATAAATGGTGAATATTTAAATCATCTGCGGTTTGCTGATGACATTGTTATTTTTTCAACGGACCCATCAGAACTCCAAGACATGGTACAAGAGCTCTCAACTAGAAGTAAAGAAGTTGGACTCAAGATGAACCTACAAAAAACTAAGATCATGTTCAATAATTTTGTAGAGGAAACAAAAATACAAGTTGACAACACTGAGCTAGAAATTGCTGATTCATATATTTACCTTGGCCAGCTGATTTCAATGGATGGCAACATTATGAAAGAACTCAACAGACGTATTAAACTTGGCTGGAGTGCATTTGGAAGAAACAGTTTTATCCTGAAGGGGAAATTGCCTTTGTGTCTAAAAAGAAAGGTCTTCAACCAGTGTGTATTGCCAGTCCTCTCTTATGGATCAGAGACATGGAGTCTAACAGTTGGAGCAATACGAAAGTTACAGACAACGCAAAGGAGCATGGAGAGGTGCATGCTTGGAATAACTAGGAGAGATCGAAAAAGAAACACTTGGGTGAGAGAGCAAACTAGAGTAGAGGACATCATTGTTAAAGTAAAAGGGCTGAAATGGCGATGGGCTGGGCATATTGCAAGAAGAACTGATCAACGATGGACAACAGAAATTCTGAACTGGATTCCAAGAGACCACCGAAGACCTAGAAAACGTCCTCAAACTAGATGGGTGGATGAAATAAGAAAACAGGTTGGGGTGACGTGGAAGCGAATTGCTCAGGATAGACTTGTGTGGAAAGCATTTGGAGAGACCTTCATCCAGCAGTGGATAGATAATGGTTGAATATGATGATGATGATATATTAACAATAATTAATTACACTGCAATTATAACAACTCACTGTCACAATTATTATAAACTAACTATAATGCTTACTGATTATGTTCCATCATTATCAATTGTTAAATTAACCATTATTAAATTAACCTTTGTTGTACTCTATATATGTAAACGATATAGTTAATGTTTCAGATACGGGTCATATAAGATTGTTTTCATCAGATGATACAAGTGTCATAGTTACTAGTCAAGACCTAAAAAAATTAATGGGAATACCCATCAGTGAAATAAAAAATATGAGAAATAGTTTTATGTAAATCAAACGAAATTAAATGTAGATAAATCTAAAGTAATAATTTTCTTAAGTAGAAACAAAAATATCAATGTTGACATATACAATAATTCTATCTTAATTAATAGCAATAAATAATTCAGGTGGTACGACAATTAGAATTTTTGAGAGTTTAAATAACAGATAAATTAAATTGGAATGCTCAAGTAAATCCTGTGACAAAAACAGCAAGTAAAGGCATAGGAATACTAAGGCGAATAGGTAATATATTGATAGATAAAATTAATATTGACCTTCATTACATTAATTATATAAATATATTAATTAAATACAATATCATACCATTTGAATTAATAAATGAACCCTGTATTTTGATAAAAATGTTCGAAATAATTATATATTGAAACTGTATATTGGGAGATGTTGGCATATTAAATGGAAATATACTGAAAAATATACAGAAAAAGCAATGAAACTAATTAACAAGAATAGTAGAATAAACTGGAAAAATATATTAATTAAATACAATATCATACCATTTGAATTAATAAATGAACACTGTATTTTGATTAAAATGTTCGAAAGAATTAAGGAAAACAAGCACATGGAATTAATAAAAATTAAATATAATGTAAAAGGAATATTTGCCGAAAATATAATGATTTAATCTTGCTGAAAACAAGAACTGAAACAGGGAGAAGTAACATTAATTTCAAGGGTCCTAACCTCTGAAATAAATTATCTGAGGATATAAAAAAAATTAAACGGAATTAATAAATTTAAAAATAAATTAATCGAGCACTTAATCACTTCACTGTATCGTAACAAATTAAATTTATAATGTACTAACGACCTGGTGGATTGTGGTGAACTAATATCAAATAGATTAATTTTGTATTTAACTTGGTGCTATTAACATGATTGTCTTTGATTAATCTACTCGTGTTCCTAGGGTTATTATATCCAAAAAGGTATTTTCCTGGGACCCTTCCATGTATGGTCAAATTGTTTCTACGTATAGAAAGAAAACATAATATAATGTATATTATTTGTACTGTACAAGTGAAAAATAAACGATCTTATTATTATTAAGATGTTTGCAAGTCGTTACTCGATGTGGTTTCGATACGTTTGTTTTTTCCTAAATACCTTCATCAATTTCAAGCATTGATGACTTACTGATAAATTGAAATGTTATTAAATGCTTATGCTTGTCTGTCTTGAGCTGCTCAACGCCATGCATGTAATTTTGTGCCTTAAGATGTCGCCAATAAATACCATTTGCAATCTTAGGTTATAAGGTATTATTACCCTTCACAGGGATAACACAATTGCCAAATAATGGTCAATAGAGCATGGTCAATAAATAATGGTCAATACTCCGGGGTGAGATTTTTGGGAGTTATCGTGGGGAAATTTATTATACAATAACGTTTTGTTCCTTTTGTCACCCACGTGTAAATAGCTCAAACTAGAACTTTTTGGTTTTAGAGAAACAAAGATACAGTCCTCATCTCGGATTCGAACCAGGGTCCTCGCGTTGAGCCCGCGGTGTCTTGACCTACTAGAGTAATAGGTCAAGACACCTTGGGCTCAACGCAGAGACACTGGTTCGAATTCGGGATGAAACTGCGTTTCTTTTTCTCCAAAACCAAAAATCTCTCATTTAAGTTACTTACACATGGG
>QLNU02005956.1:0-17188 GCA_006491805.2 Dysdera silvatica | reverse complement strand
GAAGCAAGTGTATGATGATGTAATCGAGGAAGGAGGTTGCCACACCTTGGCAACAAATCGCACAGGAGATACACGTGTAGTTTGGCCGGGAGAGTAAGGTTCATATTTGACTTGTTTTCAAAGCAATGTGACTGACCTGACGCCATGTTGTTTACGTCATGTTATGTGTCTTGATTCAGCAAAGTTAAAAAAAAGGAGGTGCTAACCTTTATTGCTCATTTTGGTTACCGGAATGCTTGTTTCATGTTACTCCACATTCCCTCAACCGTATTTGTATGTTGCCCGATCTTAGCGTTTTTGAAGTGTAGACTATGGTTTTTCCTTACTTCCTTTTCCTCTCTCTCTCTCCCCCTTCCCTCCTTCCCTTATGCACATTCTCACATTGAAAAGCATCATTCAAAGGAAGCCTAGCTCACAATCTCATCTGATTCTTGCCTACTGGACACTCATACACTGACGAAATTGATCCCTCTTTCATAACACACTCTCCAACACACTTCTTTTCCCTTTCAACTGCAATTTCATAAGAAAAAAAGATGTCAACCATTCAGACATAATACAATTCAGTGTAACGAACAAAACACAACCAAAAGAACAACAAAACACATGAAAATACCCTTACAATCTCAGAAGACAATGTACATGTGACGTTACATAGTGTATGGCGTCACAAGCCGATCTACAACAATTTTCGAATTATTTCAAGGACACTAAGGAACATGTGCTGCAGTGGCTGTAATGAATAGGGAAGAAGAGTATTTAAGAAAAAGTTTTGAACTAACGTACTGCTATACCTCTGGATTGACAAATTCAGTAGTGAATTTGATGCTAGTACAGAATCTGTTCCGCAGTGCTTTTTAGTGGAAAGTGTTTCCAACATCCTAGAAAATTCTTCTAAACATTGAAGTATACCGTTTAGCCCCACTAGAAAAAAGTTAGCCCCTAGATTTCGAAGCTGGTTATGCCCACCCCCACCCCCTGGCCATACTAGCAGAAATAAAATTCTGTCGTTCCATCCCCTCCAGCGCAACAAAAAATCTTGGAGGATAGGGAAGAGGCAACATTTATGATTAGCCCACCTTATATGCATTATTGTAAGATATAATAAAAATATATTTACAAACAACTTTAGTTTATTTGATGATTTTTTTGAGGGGAGGGGGATATTGCGGAAGGGTGCAAGGGCGGATGAAAAACAAAATTTCAGGTGCAAAGCTTGAAAATTTAACTTGTAAGTTTAGTTTTAAGTATTTTCACTTGAAAATAAAGAAAATAACATAAACTTATTAATCTTAGTGGGTGCATGCTTCTTGCCAGAATCCGGCCGACATGGGTTGTTTTATACAGTTTTTCAGAATTTCAATTTTAGAAGAAAAGGGATGAGGGTGCCTTCTCGGGGAGAACTAGTGATCGACAGAATTCTATAATATATAATTCGCAATTAAAAGAAAATCTGCAGCCTTTTGCGTCCTGGGCAAGTGCTCATTTATAAATCTGGCATTGGCAACAGTACGATGACTTGCCGTCATATTACAAGGCTCTACCTCCTTCCTTTCTTCTCACAGTGTGTGATGTCACAAGCCGCCTACAGCGACTTTTCTAGAGGAAAAAAGCACTTCGGAACAGATTGTGTACTTTCACCATAAATTTAAATTACCACATGTACGTTAAAAGTAGGGTTTAAGTCAGCATGGCGACAATTGTCGCTGACTTAGAACCAATTGTCGTCAAAATCGTAAACATGGATGACAAATTTGTCACCCAAAACATGTGTGGGCTGGTTTGTTTTTTTTTTTTAAATACGTAAATCGTGAATTTGGTCTTACGGCCATTGTTCAACAAAGATGAATTTTTCATCCAGGAATCCCGCGATGCAGATAATTGAATTTTTTTTTAAAAGTCCACCTGCGTGCTCATTTTGTGCAAAAATTTTGTGGGCTCAGGCCCCACGGACACATGTAACTCTACTCATTATGGATGTAACAGAAAAAGTATCTTGAATTATTTAATAACGTTAAACTCTATACAAAAGCAAATTAGCACATATAAAGTGTAAAGGAGTTTAATTTTGGTGGTTACTATAATTATTTTTCTTATTAAAATTGTATACTGTTTCGAACATCTGCCAATTTAAAATTTGAATAACTTAGTGTGTGTTGTGCTGTTTCTGAGTAAAGGCGTAAGTACTTGGAATAATAATTAGTAATATGTGTAGCAGAAGTACAAATACGGAAATTCAAACTCACGTCTACCAGGTTCGTTTTTTTGACCACCAATTGTTCATTTGTGGAAGATCCCCTTCTAGAAGCAAAATTAAATTTTTTTTAATCTTTAATAGCAGTAGTCAAACCTTTCTTAAAAGAATATCAAAGCGATATTCCATTAGTTTCATTCCTTCATGGATCTTTGGAACTCATTGTTGTTAATGTGATGGGTAAATTTGTTAGTGTTTTAAAAGTCCATACTACAATTCAAAAAGTGAATTTTACAGAGAATGAAAATCTTTTGTTTACTAATGATAATCTGGGTTATTATATACATGGTGTTCTAAAACAAAAGGAAGATAAAGTTACATGTAATGGTATTTTGTTTGACAACACAGAAAAGCCTCCGTTGCAATTTTTTTTGTTTTTTCATGGGGTATAATTACACGTGAAAATTCTGTCACTCACATTTATTAACTCATACTAGAGCTTTTGTTTTAGGAGAAAAAGATGGATGGGGACGGCATTTCTTTTTCTCCTAAAACAAAAGCTCTAATATAAGCTAACAAATGTAGGTGTCGGAATTTTCACACATAATTATTCCCCACGAAAAACTCACAAAAATCTCGCCCCGGAGGCTTTTCTGTGTTGATCATATTTGGCAATTGTGTTATCCCTGCGAAGGGTAATAATATCTTACATCCTTATATACGGAGGAGGAGAGCGTTGTTTCCTGTCCTCGTTCGTCTCGCAGTCAAGGTACTACTCCTGGCTCAACGGAAGGACCGTGGTTCAAATCTAGGATGAGAATGGCGTCTCTTTTTCTCCTAGAACAAAAGCTCTAATGTGAGTTAATAAACGTGGGTGTCGGGATTTTCACAGATGGTTTACCAGTCTGGTTCAAATAATTCATGTACTTCTAATCAACGTGAAAGATTACACGAATCCTGGGCTAGAGGGTTTTTTTTTTGTTTTTTTTTGATGACAGGGATAGCTGAGAAAATTTAAACTTGGGGTATTTGCCCATTTTGATCAAAGCTCTATTGACTTTGGCTCATGGCAATGGTGATTGTGAGAGGGGTTTCATCATTAATAAAATATCCTGGAATCTAGAAATAAGATTTATATTTCAAGCATTGGTATAAGCAAGGTCAAGTTAGGTGTTGGGGAAATGTGGCAATATTCAGAAATTTAATGAACATATAAATCCTAAACTTATTTTTGCAACCAAAAATCATGGTGGAAATATAATGCAAGAATACAAGTGGAAGAGAGAGAGAAAACGATGAAGTTGAGTGTGATGATTCTTTTGTTAAAGAGTGTTACTTATGCCTCTGAACAAATCAAAGTTATTAATTCTATTAGTCACCAAACAATTTCCCACCTTTGCAAACTTTTCATTGAAAATTTGCAGTCGTATATAGTTTACTTAGCCTATTGGTAAATCTGCCACTGTGTGTCATCAATGTCGGGGAGCGCTATACGAGCAAGCAAGTAAAGTTCAAACTGGGATGCATCATTGATTTATGAGAAGAAGGATTTTTGAACCAGGATATTGTTGCTTGTACCAGATATAATACCACGACGGCGATACGAGTGTGGAAGTGGTAACCAAAGAATACTGAGAAAGTCGAAAATATGGCTCAATATGATGAAAACACGAGATGCTCGGTGCCTCATTCGCATGGCAATAATGAACCATACAGCTTATTCTAAAATGTTAGTACAGCACTGTAGCACTGCTACAGGTGTTATTATCTGCTTCTACAGTTCGAAGGCATCTGCTATGCAAAGGACTATGTGGACACATTTCTTTGCCGAGGTTATTATTTTACTCTGAACCATCGACGCCTCCAGTTACAACGGGTGGTTTAGTATAGACAATAGCATGCAGATTGGTATCAAATCGTGTTTTCGGACGAATCCCGCCACAGTCTAGACTATAATGACGGCCTCTTACATATTAGACAGTATTGTGGTAAGCGCCATCTTCTGGCATGGAAGTGCTGTACTTCCCAAATGGTCGATGTGGGGTATTATTGGCTATAATAGACAAGCCCAACCACTACAAATTGCTGGTACTTTCAACAGCAACACCAGGGAGATTTTAGAAGCCCAAGTTGTACCCTTCATTCAACACACCCCTGGCACTATATTCCAACATGACAGTGCCTGACCACATGTTGCCCAGAATGTCCAAGCCTTCTCACGGTACAGGAGATATCGCTTTTTCCTTAGTCTGTTCGTTCACTAGACATGCCACTGATTTAACATGTGTGGAATATTGTCATTTGTCGATTGGATCATTACTGTTCTCCAGCAATCACTACCAATGAACTGTAGACTACGAAAGAGGACGACTGACAGGCAGTGTCCCAAGAACACACCCGAACTCTATTCAGTTTGACGTCCAGATATTTAGAGGCTGTTATTGCCATTCAGGGTGGCTTCATTAAATATAAATTTTCTGCCCATAATGCAGATATATTTGTCTGGAAAGTTAATCATATCTTTAAAACATCTTACGTCAGATGTCATATAAATTTTGTTCCTGTCTGGTCATTCCTTCTTGGTGTTGCAATTTTCATAAGCATGAGTGTATATATTTTGTGTTTCGTGGTGTAAGGCTGTACAGTTTTACGGAGAGTCCAAACTTCTCTTACAGAGAATCAAATCTAGGACTACAAATCAGTAGAAAACACGTAAATCATGGAATATTATTGGGAGTTAAATTTGAGTTTTCCTCATTATGGCAGACAAATGTATTACCACTGTATCTCCACAGGACTAAAGAAGAGGATAGAGAACATATATATCTATGTATCTATAAAAATAAAGTTGTCAGAAAAGTAGGTACTGCAGTGGCTATTGTGCAAATAAAGGAAGTTTGATTCTATAAATACACAATACTTGTCAGGTGCAGATTGTCTGTGGTTTGTTTCTTCAGTTGAAAGGGGTGTACAGATTACTCGGGGAAAGCAGTAGGTCCTGGTGTGATATGATCTTACCTGTTTTTGCATCATTAAGTACAAACACGCTAGAATAATATTTAATGAGCTCACTGTGGCAAAATTTTCTTGTTGCATTTTAATTTAACCCAATAAACTTTTAATGAAACAATGATTTTTTTTCAGGAATTGCAGGCCATAGCAAAATCTAATATTAGTGTTCACATTCTGAAGGCTGGTAAGACTAATTTCTTCTGCATCTATATAATTGGATTACTTGTTTATGGTATCAGATATGTGATCATTGTTTCACAGTTTCTTAAAACATTGGTGATGATGAGAATTGGCATTTTCATTGAAATTAAATGGCTTACATTGTGGCTTTTTTTTTTTTTTTTTGGTTGTCTAGAAATGAAGGAATTTAGTTCCTTTCCTGCCATTGTACAAAGCATTCAGGAAAAGGTTGGCAATGATGGTTTAAATCTGCTGATCAATAATGCTGGTATTGCGCTCAGAGATTCATTAGATGAGTTGGATTACAAACACATGATGGAAAACTTTGAAGTGAACACTGTATCACCACTGCTATTCACCAAGGTTACTATTTACTTTTATAATAGATGTTTTTGTGCACACAATCTATAACTTATAACACATACACATAACACTTATAACAAAATCTATAATGCAATTTCTGTAATCTTGCAATTAAGGATTCATTTATATGCGTATACAAGAATCTGCTTGTGAAGTATAGTTAAATAAAAAATTTAGTGAACCCCAGTGTCAAAGAATAGAAATAATCACTCGACTGAATTTGATTCTTGCCCTACTGTAAGGTAACACATTCATCTGTCATGCTGTTAACCCTAGTGTGATCCCGCTGGTGCTGTAAACATGTACTGATATTTTTGGCCATCATAATCCACAGTTTGGATACCTTGGAAAACTACAGATCCCAGTGCAGCATAACCTTAGTTACCTTTGCACTGTAAAGAAAACAAATGAGAAATTAATTCCAGTAAGCCTAATCGTGTATACAGTGAAACTTTGATTAACCATCACTCTTTTAACTGTCAGTCCATTATTAAAAGAAGTAACTGGGTGGTTGGGATGTGACAAATTGGACAGAGTTTTTGACATTTTGAATGATGATAAAAGTGTTTCCACTGTGATTGACATGGAAGCAGAAATTGAAGACTATTGTTGTATTTTCAATGGAAAAACTACATTAAGCCATATAGAAGTAGAAACGTTATCAAAACGCATAGGGTGATTTGAGGGGCAAGAAGAGGCAAACACAACTCAGATACTTCTCCTGCATAAAGTATGGAACATTGCCACTCCGAAAGCATAAGCCTTGAAACAAACAAAAGAAATTGACAAACTATTTTAAAATTTAAATATGTACTATGTCTAGAGTGTAAGTTCATGTAACAATATGTACATATGTTATGAAATATATTAAGTTCGGATCGCAAATGCACAAAGTCGAAATAGCTCCCATAACTGCTCTTTAGGCTTACGAAATCATTTTCGAGAAATTTGGTCTAAAATTTCAATGAATCTCACCTTCAAATGAAATCACCTCTTATGTCACTGTCTAATAGTTCGAGGAACTGCATGTTTTCTAAACCTTTAAATCTTGAGGTGATATGAGTGCTCACATTATCTAAAATTTCATAATATAACCGACGGTAATTAATTTCAAAATCATGACATTTGACTGTCAGTATCTTGGTCCCAACCCTGATGGTTAATCAAAGTTTCACTGTACGTTGATTTAGAGATCACTTAAAGCTTTTTTTATCCCATGCCAAATTACTCGTCGTAACATTCAAATTTAGCGCAAGTTTTTGCAAATCGTGCTTGTTACAATGTTGTACAAAATAAGTATTTGAAGGCATGGTTTTTCCATAATGGTGGACATACATTAGGGTGATTCAAAAGCTGTAGCTGGTTTGAAGTCATTGTATATCAGGCAATTACTCTGTGTGCATGCATTATGTGGATAGGAATAGTTCATGTGCTCTGAAATCTGAAAACCTGTATTATTTAATTGGTATAAATAAGAGTCCACACTGCCATAATTTATTTAAAAAAAATTCTGTTGTTAAAAGCTATGGATGAGAAATACATAATCTGAGTTCTGTTACAGTATTTCATTAAACCAGGGTTTAAGTTGGCTGAAAAAATGCTGTGGCTAAAATGGGAAAAAAACGTAGCAGAATGCTAAAAAAGATTGTTTTCGTCATTCAAAATATCGTATCAATAAAATCATTTACATCAACAATGCTTTGAATTACTGTAAGAGTTACTTTAAGAAACATACTTTAAAGCTTAAAAACAACAACAATGAAACGTAAATCAAAGTTATCAAAAAAAAGCAATGTTTGTTAACAGGACATTAAACTGTCGCTTTTTTGCGACAGACACAAGTGTCTTTCTCACATTTTAGATTAATTTGTATTTTGTGTAAAAAGCAACCGTAGCTTAAACCCTGCTTTAAACAGAAGTTGTGAATTGCAAAGAAGAAAATTTCTACTCTGAAAAGTGAAGGATCAGTGTTCAGTAAAGCAAGTTTTGGTTTAAACAATTCAGGAATGGGAGTTGCAGCCTCAAAGGTAAATGTGCTGGAAAACCTTGAGTGGTGAATTCTGAAGTTGCATGTCAAGCTGTAAAGTCAAATCTGTGGACTAAAGGTAACTGTCAATTGAACTTGGTGTAGCTCAGACCACAGTTGCATGCAACATGCTTTTCTTCGACAAGTCAGGAAACGGTGACTTTTGAATCACCCCGATATAATTAGTCATGAGTTTGGTTGTTTTCATTATTTATTTTGTTATATATATCTTGCATTTTTTTTTACAGGAATGCTTACCACTGTTAAAAAAAGCGGCAGGTAAAGTTAGTGGAAATGATCTGACTTGCTCACGAGCTGCTGTTGTGAATATAACATCAAAAATGGGTTCTATCGATGATAATACCAGTGGTGGATGTTATCCGTATAGGATAAGTAAGGTAAATATATTGCTTTTTATGAGTTCTAGTAATTTGACACATTTCCTTGTAATTTCTTTTATAAAATGCTGTTCAAAATATTTTTGCTGTGGAAATGCAGATTTTCACAGAAAAGAGAGCAAACCTTAGTTTACTTACACATGTCAAATTTTACCTCTGTTTACTTAAACATGTTTAAATTTTACCTCAGTTACCTTAAACGTCTTCAAATTTTTACGTTTTAAAAATATATTACTGATTGTGAACAGATTATATTGTATGATTATTCTTCTTTGATAGTTGTGGGGGGAGTGCAAAAACTATATAAAAATTCAAAGAAGCTGCCAGAATATAGCAATAATTTAAGCTGGCCACAGCTTATAAAAGAAACAGTTTCATCTTATCTTTGAACAACATGGTTGAGTATTGTATAAGTTGGTCAAATATGTCACAGCAATGAGAAAGTCTAAAACAAAAGAAAAATGCGAGTGAAGACTATGACCGGAGAGATGAAGTAAAAGCTTTTAAAAGGAGCATATAAAAACTTGAAAAGCAACAAGTAAAAATGGGGGTTGCAGGGAAGAAAGCAAACTAAAACTGAGAGTGGAAAGAAAATTCAAGTGATTGGAAGCCACGCTTATTTGATCCTACATAACTTCTTGTACAAAATAATTTTTGGTTTATTAATTATTGATTTTATATTTTTAGACTGCCCTGAATATGACAACGAAATCCTTAGCAGTTGATTTGAAGCCTCATGGCATTCTGGCTTTTTCGTTGCATCCTGGTTGGGTGTTGACAGACATGGGAGGATCTAATGCACTTATAAATACAAAAGAAAGTGCTAGTAGCATGATAAAAGTCATGTTGGAAGCTACCGCCGATCAAGCTGGATTGATGCTCAACTATGATGGAAAACCAATTCCTTGGTGATTTGCCTTTCAAATTGTAAAACATTTGTAAATTTGATTCAATATTTTTAATTATATATTACTTTATTCAATATTAATTTTGTTCATGTTAATAAATTGTCTGTTACTTAGTGATGTTTGTGTTTTTGTCATCTGTCATCAATTCAGCAGTTTCAAGGTGACCTACTGCTCAGTAGGTCACCTCGAAACTACTAAATACTTGCCAGTAAACATGATTTTTCTGCATATTAGGCTGCATTAGATTTCCTTCTATATGTTTAGCTATGTGAAAATATATTATGGTTTGAAAGGCCGGCTAAACTGCTGATCTCGTCCTAGACAGCCCTACACAAAGTTTTGGGTATAATACAAGGAAAGAACACAAATGCAATTCTGGGATATTAAACTCGATTTATATACCAATTATATTTTAAACTCTGCTAATTCTAACACATAGCGTTGTTGATTTGTTTGTTAATTGTTGTCCATACATAGTACCAAATTAAAGATGGGCAAATTCATTCGCTTAACAGACTGGCCCCATAGTATAATGATGGACAGAAACATTACCTTCAAAGTATATTATAGACCAATGATTTTTAGATCATCCGCAGTCAAAACCGTATATATATCCAACTCGCATATATACAAAAACCGCATGTATGCAAAAAATATCAAGCTTACAATTTTCTCCTATCTTAAATGTTACCTAAACCCATTTAATTGTGATTTTATATATTAAAATATATAAAGTATTTTTAAAGCCAAAAGAATGTTTTATTGTGAAATTTAAACCAGATATATTCAAACAAACTTTATTAACGAGTTTTCATGCACAGTAAATGTGTAGTTGGCAATTCTATTTTTAAGGATTTGCTTTCTCCATCGGAAATAGCTGTCAACTCTTGTCTAAGTGTCATTTACCAGTTATTTATGACTTTGTTTACACCTCCCCCATTTTCTAAGAATGATGATAAATAAACAGATTTTATTTATAACAGAAGACATACAATGCACACAATATGCAAAGTTTATGCATTACATTAAACAAGTTCCATGAAAAATAAATCGCACATACCGACATAAATAATACGCCTGTGTTTGGAATCACTATTAAATTTTGTATTGTAACTGGCACAGTGAATTACACATTCGTGTTTTATTTATCTACAAAATTCCTAGCATATTTGCAAGTTTTTTTCCTTCCTCTTGCACTTTTCAGTTTGTATTCATTGTGAACGTGGTGGATAAAAATAAATGACATGTCTACTTAAATATTGATCAAAAGTTGGTGATTTTAAGTTCTTTGAAATCAAGAAGTAAAACAAAGAAATAACTAAAGAATATGCTTATAATTTGTCCATTGTTTTCTACAAATACAGTAAATGTGTTTATGTAAGTACTACATTATTTTTATTAATGAAGTAATAGTACTGTGCATTATAAATATTGAAATAATGTGTATGATTTATAAAATTAGAAATAAGAATATCTAATTTAATAATAAAATTCATTAAAAATTTAATGAGCAAATTATTTCCACGCTATAGTTCAGAGAATACCGCTTTTATGTAAAACCCGCTTATATGCGAAACCCGCTTATATGCATAGGATTTCGTTGACGCACCCATTTGCATATATGCGGTTTTGACTGTATCTAATTTTAATGGAAATGAAAAGGGTAAGCATATTTTTCAATTAAATTCCCTTTGTGGTTTATTTATATATATATATATAAGGCAAGACTGTGGCCAGGATTTAATTTTGGGGGTTCAGAAATGTTTAGAGCATGTCTTGATTCAATCACAACATCCAAAGTCGTATCGAAGTCCCATTAAAAATTTAGTTTGGGAGGAGACCGTTCCCTAAGATCCCCCCTCTGGATACGGGCATGATACAGGGTACCCAAAAAATATTAACTGCAGCCTTAATTCCTTAAATATTGATTGATTAATAGACACATACATTAAATTTCAAAGTGGTGTAAAAAAAAAAAAAAGGTGCAGAATTTTATGAAATTGATTAAAATTGCAGAGGATTATTTTGTGAAGGAATACAAAATTTAAATTTTTATACGGTCCCTGTGCACAAATTTCCAATGAGTCAACTATACCTCCTACTTCAATAGGACAATATACTACAAAATTTCAGCATTCTAGTTGAAAAAGAACCAGAGATATGAAAACACAAAATAACTGACACCACTGCTTGAAGGAAGCAAGAAGTACTTGCTGGGAAGAGGGAAATTTATGCCCATGTAAGTTACGTTTCAGGGGTCATACACAAATTACAACGGGAAGCAATGATTATGTAAAGAAGAGATAATGCTATCTACTGTATTGTTACAAAAATATATAGACTTTATACACTGATATTCCCCTGCAGTTTCGCTAGCATTTCAATTACACAAACTGTACAGCATAAGCATTTCAAAAAATTTCCTGGTTACTGTATTGCCACATATTGTCGGTACAGGCTAAGTACAACACTCTCAAAAGCGTAGCAGAAATGTTACATACATATAGTAATGATTGTATGATGCACTCATTAAATAGGGGTGATTGATGTTCCGGGCATGATGCAAGATAGACGGGTGAGCCAACGCCCCTTTTTAGTTGTGATAAAGAATCGGTGCAGAAGTGATTCAATAAATGTCAACCTTATGTTTGTATCGATAGGTGGCACTCCCAACTGCGGGCCTAAGAAACTATACTTTCTAGTTACATCCATCTATTTGCATTTTTCAGTGTTGTCCTATTTGAATTGCTTGCCATTTATTATAATTTCCTTTTTTGGACGTTTCCTTATGTTATGTTAGATTACGGAACTATCTAATACACACAATCTTGACTTTTAGGAATGGACCTGTACGTACAGTAACAAGGAAGTCATTTTTATTTTAAGTTATATTTTCCTAAGCATGGAAAAATCAATTTAAATCATTTTCATTAAATCAGATTTAAACAATTGATTTATTTAAAGAATTGGTTTAAACTCATTTTAAAAAATAAAAATTAAATTCTGGTCTGGTACGTTTGCCCGACAAGTCACCTGCCCTACTATACAGGTCTGGAGCTCGGTGATAATGAGCATGATGGATATGAACTCCGTTTTAATGAGCATGATGGATATGAACTCGGTTACAACAAGCATGATGAATGTGAGTTTGATTATAAAGAGAATGCTCGTTCTTTCCATCATGTTCGTTATAACCAAACTCACATTTATCATGCTCATTATAACCGAGCTTATATACACAATTACCATTATAGTTTGGTTATAATGAGCATAATGTATATAAGTCTGGTTATAACAAGCATGATGGATATGAGTTCGGTTATGATGAGCATAATGGATATAAGTTCGGTTATAATGGGCCTGATGAATACGAACTCGGTTATAATGAGCATAATGGATATGAGGTCCATTATAAAAATCATGCTCGATTAACACGAGAGTTATTGTCCTCTCCATCATGCTCATTATAACCAAATTCATCATGCTTGTTAAAACCAGAGTTCATATCCATCATGCTCGTTATAACCCACCTAATATCCATCATGCTCATTATAAGTGAACTAATATCCATGCTCGTTATAACCGAGCTCCGGACAGGTAACATCGGGCAAATGACTTGTCAGGAAAATGACCTGCTATTAAAAATTCAGCTTAAAGCATTTTATTTTAAAAAGGGTCATAACAATTTTTGATTTTAATCATGATTTTTTTAAAAATTGTATGATTAGAATCATGATTTTAATAATTGATTGAAATCGTTGATACCTGGTATAATAATATATAAATTAATTGATTCAATTTATTTTTTTAACAGTATATGCACTCTATACCTATATATGCACTCCATAACAAAAAAAAAAAAAATTGACGCACCAAGAAAGAGTTGTCCGATTGTAATGAAATTTTGTATGAAAAGATAGTTTGACCGAACATGCAAATGATTAAAATTTGGTGTCCAATGAATGAATAGCGGGAACTCCAGCGCATCGGATCTGCGCATTCAGCAGTTGTATGTAAGGAGCCATTCTCAATATGTGGTCAAAATTTCTGTTGCATTTTGATTGTGGATGTTTTACATCGACTGTAATAATACCTCACTGATAGATTCGTGCTCATTACGAGCATATGTCATAGTTTGAAAGAGGTCATGCTATCGGATTGAAAGAGGCTGGTTGGATGAATCGAAGAATCGCTGGACATGTGGGTCGAAGTGATGTGGCGATGGCAAGGGTGTGTCAACAACAATAGATGTCAGCATTGGGACGGTAGAGGTCAACCTAGGGCCACAACAATGGAACGAGAAGACAGAGCAATTGTCAGAGCAGCTGTCACAGCACCGGATTCGTCATTATCAACTATCCAACGTGTGGCCCGCACACATGTGTCCAACATGACTCTCTGTAGACGACTGAGAGAGCGGAATTTACACTTGCGTCGACCGTCACGCCGCTTACCTCTCACGCCTTTGCACCGTGAAGTCCGATTACAGTTGCGCCAGGCTCAATCAACTTGGAACTGCACTGACTGGGGACGTATAATCTTTAGAGATGAGTCCCATTTACAACTGTGTCCTGACAACAACTGCAGACATGTCTGGAGATGTCCAGGGCAGTTTGGGGATCCTACCCTTACTATCGCACGCCAGTGGCGGCTAGTGACAAAATTTAAGGGAAGTTGCGTGAAGCCAATTCACCAAAATCCAAGGTTACTGTAAATTTCTTTCATATTTATTGAAGAATGTAAAAACTGGTTTCTTGGTGAGTATAGATCGTGAATTAATGTGTTTTAGTGGATTATCTTCATGCAACTTCTCTTAATTCTTGCCATGGGCCACCACTGTCGTGCACCACACATGCCCACAACAGGGCGTTATGATCTGGGGTGCCATCTCCTTTGATAGCCGGACCCCTTTGGTGGTTATTTCTGGCACACTTACAGCACAGCCGTACGTAGACGACATTCTACGACCGGTTGTGTTACCGTTCTTTTTGCGACACCCTGGACTTACGTTTCAACAAGACAATGCCCGGCCGCACACGGCACGTGTTGCTATGAATTGTCTTCAAGCTTGCCCAAGACTTCCTTGGCAAGCCAGATCTCCTGATCTCTCTCCCATAGAGCACATTTGGGACCTACGGAAAGGCAATTGCAACCATCCAGGAATGTTGACGATTTAGCCAGACAGTCGAAGACAATTTGGCAAGAAATTCTGCAGGACACCATCTGGAATCTTTATCAGTCTATGTCACGCCGGGTGACAGCTTGCATCCAGGCCAGAGGTGGACCAACGCCTTATTGACTTCCTCCTTTTGTAACGGTCAAACTCTGCAACAAATCGTTCAATTGTTCTGAAATTTTAATCGTTTATTTTTCTATATGTGTTCTTCCCATCCATCAATTTTTATCGCTTCTTGGTGCGTCAATGTTTTTGTTATAGAGTGTATACAGGCTTGTATGAGTTGCAATACTGTAATATTTATGCGGAGACGGATTTAGGTAATATGGCACCTGGTGTGAAACCAAAATTCGGCACCCACCCCCATTTCATTAAGTATTAATTGTTTTTAAAAATATTCCTTTTGTGGAATATTATCAGTGAGTGAAATATTATCAGTGTTCAATAGATCATAATCCTTCAATATTTGACTATTAGTTAGTAAATTTATTTTATTTGCTATTTTAAGCCCCCTTTTTTTGTGGAACTGTATAACGATTTTCAAATTTTACATATGTATTAGTTTATTTCTGCACCGTAGAAAAGTTTATTTTATTCAGCATTTAATATTTAAGTTTAAATTCTAAAACGAGAATTACGTTCGCGGAGCCGAAACATTCGACGAGTATATGACAGACCACTGTACGTACTACTATCTTTTGTGTCATGGAGTAGGCCCGCAGTCGCGAACGCCATCTAGTGGAAAATGACACTTAAGAGTCCGTTGATTTTTTGGAGTTGGCTTTCAGTGTTGCCAGATCTGAAGACTAAAAAGCAGCAAACTGTGCTCCAAAAGTAGCGGATTTGAACTATTCATATCCCAAACATAAAATTGAATTATTTTGCAATTAGTAGTAGTAGTAGATCCAATAGCAGCTTAGAAAAAGGATGGGGCTTCGTGCCGTTCCTAATACTCCCCTGACATCTCAGGAGATTTTTTAATGATGGAATTTGGCATTTTGAAACGACCACAACGCGTTGTGGTCGTTTTTTGTTCTTTTGCTCACTAAGCGTTTTCGAAGTTTGAACCTAAGAGAGATACTTATATAAACAGACCAACATAATCGCTTGTATACTTAATGCATTGCTGAACGAAAAATATAACGTAAATTGTTAATTATTGTTATGGGGGAGAAAATATTAAATAGTTAAATTTTTAATTTATTAACATTATTGAGTATAAACACGCTGTGAGTTCAAATATAGCTGTCCCTTCATAATTAGTTTAAAAGTAATCATGCGAAGAAAAGTATTTCGCAAACCCAGGATTTCGGCAAAGGGAAATGATTCCCCCTATTAATTGTGAACATGAGTCCATCTTTTGGACTCCATGCCCTCAGCCAAAATGATGTGAATGTCCTAATTAACTACTTAATTATGGCATTAATTAGACATGTATATCAAGGATGCAAGCTGATAGGCAAAAGTAAACTACTCAAAGGAATCATTCCAAGATGTCATTTGAGAGTTTAGCATTTAATAAAATAAAACACATAATGATTAATTTCAATCCACTTTCTGGGGAAACGTGCCCAAAGTTTCTCCTGGACCAAGACCAACTAGATTACTACAGGCCTGCTCACGTGAGCCTAACGCCATAGGAAACCTGTCCCCAAATTTTCGCAGTGGCGATTCTCGCACGTAGTTTTTCTCCGACAGAGGGCGCCTGCTGCATAGGAAAACATTCCCAATCTAACACACTATAAATGCCAATTAATGTCCCAGTTTCTGATTACATACAGAAATAGATTGCTATTTTTCTCAAAATATTATCGTATTTTGTTTTCCAATGACGATGATGATATCGTGATATGATAACCTTTCATAACAAATTTTAAAATAAAATTTAAATCTTACATACCCTTTTCTACTCTTTCATTTATACTGAAGACGGTTTATTGGATGAAATGATTTCCCACCATGATTAATAACTGATAATGAATTGATATTTTACACTGAAAGCTAAATTACAAAATGCACATAAAAGCAGACTTTATTTTAATGGTCAATAAAATAGAATTATACAGAATTTTAACCAACTAATTAATAATTTAATTATATTTTATTATAATTAATTATAAAATAAAGAATTAATTAGAAGGCTTGACACCTGTTTGGAAAGACTTTAATGGAATGTTAATGAAATGAATACATGAATTTACAACAAACTGATGATATAACTACACAATGCATAATACATAATTTCTAATAATTTTTGACACAAGCCAGATGGACGGGCGCAACCAGGGGGCGATTTGACCCCCGAAGGTGAAATGAACATTTAAAGTGAATATGCTATTAATTTGTCGGTGGCACTATGGGTCATATTCACATGTTAGACCTAATCTTTCAACCTCAACACGTTTATTTGGCTGTCATTGGCCCTTTCTTCCGTGATTTTATTTTCGTATGGCGCTTTGGTTCGGTCCCAGCGCTGGTGGCGTGCGGATGTCTGTTCTCTGCTGTCCGGGCTGGCCGGTGTCGGTTCCAGCTCGCTTAAGACGAAGTGTTTGGGACATTCATTTTGGCCGCCGGGCGGTGGTGGATCGATGTCTGCTTCTGCTATTCTGGGACCGGACTCCGCCCTCCCTCGTAATTCGGACTTCGTCGCTAGGGCCGTGCTTGGCCTTCTTTACATGACGGGATTTCGTCATCGTTTTCGTCCGCTGCGGTCGCTTGGGGGCCAGCTTTCGCCAACGGTGGATGATACTTTGGCATATTATGCCTGTCCGGACTATGCTGGTCTCGCGCGCTCTGGTTGCGGGGAATGTTTTACGCCTGTTCGCTGCCGCTCGCGGCACCTCACCCACTCAACGGTGTCCGGTGGTTTCCTGTAGGAATACCGGCCGGCCCGGGGTGTTCTTCCGCGCCACCCATCTATTTCAGCCGCTC
>QLNU02005952.1:0-15226 GCA_006491805.2 Dysdera silvatica | reverse complement strand
GTTCAGTCTTAATTTTATGTAAAGAAGTTCATGGAATGTTAAGAAATTACACTGATAAGTCTGAAGTTGTAAGCATCTCACTGAATACATTTTTTACATAAAATTTTTGGAGCAAGTTTGTGTTAATTTAGAACAAGCTGTCACAACTTTCCTTTATTAGCTTCCTAACCCACTTTCTCACTGTACTTTCACTTATCACATTCTGTTTATAAACCATTATTTTGGTCGTAAATTTCATATTAGTGAACATTTATTGCATTTAGAAACTTGATTACCATTCTTAATCAGCAGCTAGGGAGTTTGATTACCAATTAAAATACTGGAATTTTTTTCTTCTCATCATAGCTGATGATATGGTAATATTAAATGATAAATTGCTCACAAAGAAAAGAAAGATTTCACAGTGACTGGTGGGAACTGAACCCATGACCACTTGGTATCTGGCCAAGGGCTCTTCTAACTGAGCTACAGACAACCTGTCATCATTCCCTCTGTGAGCATATATATAGCTTCACTATGGATGAGTTTTTGAATAAGGCAATGCATGGACTACTTTTTAAATCAAATCGACAGCAAAGAAATGAATGTCCGAAAAGTGAGACTAGCGTGATATTAAAGTACTGGAAATTTTGTTTCTTATCATAGCCCATGATGTGGTAATATTAGATGATAAATTTGATTACCAGTCTTTTTTAGCTACAGGAGCTGATCAGTTGTTTGAAGCATGATATCCACTTAACTCAAAGCTGATCTTGACACGAATAACAAAAATTTGGGTCATTGCTCTTCAGTTAAAGAGATTTGTGAACACTCCTGGTATGGCCAAATCCATGTATCAAATTCACTTATACTATAATAGATTAAATCTTGTGCTTGAACTGTTGTCTCAACGATTTTAGTACTGTGTTCAAATGCCAGCATACATTCCTTTCTTAGATTTTGAGATGGACCCCATGGTTCTTTTATATTTTATCAGCAAGCTAGCTTCCAGTTCCAGTGACCTTAGTCATATGTAAACATAGTTTAGAGGTCACAGATAATAATACAGCTAGTTTAATATCAAGTTGTGAACTGACAGTTTAAATATTTTGGAATAAGAATTGGTTGTGTATTGGCTTTTTTTTTTTTTTTTTTGGTTGCATTGCTGAATTAAGCCATTCTCAGTCCATTAGCTGTAAAACAATTTAGTGTTCTGCAATTTAGCAAACACATTAAAATTTTAGCAATTCACTACTGATTATGAACTCATTCAGTATATTTAAATTATGTCTGTTCACAGCATATAAATTTCAGTAGCCAATAAGTTTTATAAATTATTTCAATATTCAAGATCTGTTGTATGTTTGTCTCTTTATTTTACTAAGGAAATTAATAATAACTTTATTTATTTTCTTCAAATACATGATACCAACATAAAGCCATTTTAAATTTACAATCAGCAGCACATTTTCACATGAGGAACAAAATTTTCACATTGCACAAACTTTTTCATAACTTCTTACCTGTAACCGAACTTTTATATAAACAATAGACAATAGATTTTATTCGCATTTATCATTTTATAAATTGATATTTTTTTGCGTAAGTACAATTATGCAGGAATTTTATTTAGATTTCTTTATATGAATCCCTACCGCTATTAAATTTGTAGTAAATAGTATTCTTTTAATTTCTTAGTAAATTTATGCATTGTTTTGCTGTTTTTTATATCTTCTGGAATTTCATTCCACTTTTTTTATTCCTATGTAGTTAATATTCTCCTGACCTTTGTTAGTTTTACTTTTTTTTTGGCACGCATTTATCGATATTTCCATAATTATAGTTCATTTTTTCATTGAGTTCTATTATATTTCATATTTTTGTTTTTTTACTCTTTCGTATATTATTTTAACTAGTTTTATGTTATATATTTCCTGTGCATACAGTATTTTTTTTTATTAAAAACAATTTTAATTAATCAAAAATATTAAAATATTTCATATATACTCCTGTAAATATTGATATATTATATAAATCAAATATCTAATATATTCAATATTTTCTTTACAATAACTTTATCTACCATTCACCTGGTACATATACTGTAGCAGGTCCTAGGAAATTATAACAGTATAACCATCTCGGGACCGGAAAATTATGAATATACTATACTAATATATGCTTTCTTATTCACTTTTTTTATAGCTTCAATATCTCATTGCCTAATGGCTACAACCATGGTTTTTAAGCTCAATGAGCTGGGTTTGATCCTTAGTAAGCTTGGTCGTATGTAAACAAATTGTATATAGTTCAGAGGTAAGTTGTTGAGCCCATCTTACATGCCAATTATATAGCTGTGGGATGTATAAATACAAATGTACAGCTTTGTTATATATGTTTGTTTGGCTTTTTTATGGCGCAAGAGCATCTGGGCTATACTGCGCCAATATATATGCGCCAATGTATATATGTACATATATACACAGATGAACTTTGATTAGTTAAAATTGAAGGAAGTTAAAAAAATTTGATTCATTGATACATGACATACGCAATGTATTTTGTTCATTATTTTCTATTACTTCAACTTATAGAAAATTTCAACTCATTGAAGTTCCAATGTATATTATGTGTTTTCTTAAGAGTCTTGGAATAATATGTTTTTGATTCTAAAGTACTAAAAATGCAAATAATGTAACTGTGACCGTTTTTATGTGTTAGGCCTATATAATACTGTACAACACTATTGTGTAATCATTTGATTATTTGCAAATTCAAAAATGCATGCTGATATCTTTCATTCATGCTGTTTAGTGGTTGTTTACTTTATATGTATTTACAATTTTGTGTCTAACAATTACAGGCATTTTCACAGAATGAAGGTTGGCCTTTCCCTCAATACCGAGGATCATGTGGTCGTATTATAGTTGAAGAGTACGTTGGTCGCTCGCTTTTTCATTTTCAGAATTCACCATGGATTCAAAGATTGGACCTTTCCTATCAATTACTTCAAATGGCAGAGCTCCTAACTGACAATTCTCAAGGATTTGCCTTATATTTGACTGATGTAAATTTGGATAATTTTTCTGTCAGATCCGATGGAACACTTTTGCTTGTTGATGTGGAAGGCATTATAGCCGTTGATCGATGGGGAATTAAAAAAGGTCAGTATGAACATTTTTCTTCAGTTTTAGTAAACAACAGTACATTGAGGAGTTTTAATTTCATTTAAAATTATTTACTTTTATAAGCCTATTTAAATTTCTCTGAAACACTATGCAATATGCATTCTCAGTACTTACAAAAATTTTCCTTCTGTTTTATACACTAAAAAATATTCCAGTTTAAATAAGAATGTTTTTAGTGTTTAATGATATCCCGACCCCCACATACATATTACTACTATGATATTTGACTATTTAAAAAGTAAAATGTTCACATTGGAAATTTAACATCATCATTGAACATAATTTTAGATGTTGGATTGAGCATAACAATGTATTCATTAACAACAACATCCTTTATTTGCCTCATCTCCCATTATATATATATATATATATACTAATAATCTTTTTTGGCATTACAGTCCCTGAAAGACCTGAGCCTCCTTAACGTGATCATCACCCATTCTCCCATATCCAAGGTTTTTCTTTGCCATTTTCCTCTACACCGTCAAGTCATCTTTTCCTAGGATATTCTACTTTTTCCTTCCTACTGCATTGGTTCTCATAATCTTCGTTATTATCCTAGATACTCTCATTCTTTTTACATGCCCAAGCCATCCAAGTCTTTTCCTTATTTCTGTCACAAGCTCATGGTCTCCATATAAATGGTGTATTCCCTGTTTTTCCTAATTTTTCATATGCCATTTTTATTAATTGTCCCAAATATTTTCAGAAGTACTTTTCTTTCCCATATTCTCAGCAGTCCTTTCTCTCTAGCTGTCAATCTCCATGTCTTGGCCCTATATAAAAATATAGGTCTTATTATTGTTTTATAGATAGTGAGTTTTAGTTTTTGTGAGACATTCTCGGAAATTCTTTCATGCATGTAACAATGTTATACATTCAAATAGAAAGGACAACATTTAAAAGCATGGTTGAAACTTTATTCAACAAATTTCAACCAGTTTCGGATGAACTTTGGCCGTCCCTCGTCAGGAATACACTTCCGTCTGGTATGGCAATAAACAAAGTGTTACCAATTTATAGATGGGTTGTGTTGCCGGTTATATCTCGTTTCTGGTTAAAAAGTTGCTATTAAGGTCGACTGCTGCTCCATCTATCAGCGATGAATTCGGCTATTATTATTATTTTTCAATTATATCGGCTACATTGAATCAGGTGTGGTGGTAGGCGATGGTTGAAGCAAAAGTAGATTTCTGCAAGCTTGACTTAAGAATGGAGTGGACTTGTGATCATTTACAATATTCCCGGAGTGTTTGTGAATAAAAAATGCTTCCAAAAAATCCAATTCTACAGGTGACTTGGGTTGATGAATGATGGTAGTGCCATGAAAATTAAATTTATGATTATTGTCCCAGCAGCGGACTGCAATGGAGGATTTATTGAATTCGGGACCTTTCTTCGGGACGATCTTTGAT
Source organism: Dysdera silvatica (assembly GCA_006491805.2). Taxonomy (NCBI): domain Eukaryota; kingdom Metazoa; phylum Arthropoda; class Arachnida; order Araneae; family Dysderidae; genus Dysdera; species Dysdera silvatica. The sequence continues at coordinate 10,644 of QLNU02005952.1, read as the reverse complement.
GTTCTTTTTTAATCGAACCCAGCCAACGCCGGTTCACATGTATGAAAGGTTATGTTATGTACTGAAGCACTCCCCAGAGTTGCGACGCCAAGGAGAACATCTTTGAGCTTTTGAGGGCTTAATTTTATTAAATGGGGTACTGTTTTGCCTTAAAGTTGCCACCAAAGATACGCCCATTCCTTCAGTCAAGCTTCTGGAGAAATCTACTTCGCCCAACCATTGTCACCACTCCAATTCGATTCAAATACAAAACCTATATAATTTAAAAAATTAACAGCTGAATTCATTGTTAGATAAATGCAGCAGCAGTTTTAATTTTAACTTTTTAAAATGAATGCCAACTTTAAGGTAATTTTTTCCATGTGATAAAGTACCCAAGTCCTCCAAGCTCAAAAAGACATTCTCCTCAGCGCCACAATGGCTAGAGCCAAATTTTCTGCCAGTATAACCTTTCCTACATTGGCCAGACAAACATGCTTACGGTCCGATTAAAAGAGCATCAAAGATACGCTGAAAGGTTGAATTCAATAAACCCCTCACCGTAATCCCCAACCTGTGGTTCTGGTACCCCATCGCTGACAATATACCACGGTATTACGGGAACGAAATCGCTTACATAAAGAGGGTCAGTGGATATAATCCAAATTTTTCCGATGCACAAAAGCAAAAATTCTAATTTTTGTCCAAGTAATTTTAATTTTGTTAATGTCAAAAATTTCCAACATCAAAGTGAAAAGCGCAAAAAAAAAAAAATTATTCCACTTTTTTCCAATGAGAAAATCTAAATTTTTGCCAAGTTGGCAATTGAAATTGCATGAATTTCCAACTACCCAAAGAGTTAATTATTCATCCCCTTTTTTTTTCGAGTTTAACTAGAATTTCACAACTTGAAACTTGATTTTTCAAATTGGGGAGACTTCCCCGTCCACCCTGTAAGATCGGCCCTGGACTGGACAGTATACCACAGATGTGAAAATGGAAATAACTGTTTACAAAATGGGCAGTTATGATCACATATCTTTCCGACCAACAAAAGCAAAAAAGTCAGTCTTTTTCTCCAAGTAACCCTCGATTTTGCCATAATGTCAAAAAATTCTCCACTATTGTCTAAGGTGAACAGTTATTAAAAAAATTCGATCTTCCAACATAGAAAAAATCTAAATTTTTGCTGTTACAATTGAAATTTCTATGAATTTCCAAGTACCCAGTGAACTATCTATCCCATTTTTAACTCGGATTTTCCTAACTCTGAAGCTTGATTTTTCTGATTGTAAGACTCCATATATACAATTTGGCTGACAATAATCATAAATTTAATTTCCATAGCGCTACCATCATTCATCAACCCAAGTCTCCTGCAGAATTGAGTTTTTTGGAAGCATTTTTTATTCACAAATATTCCGGGGATATTGTAAATGATCACAGGTCCACTGCATTCTTCAGTCAAGCTTGGAGAAACCTACTTTTACTTCAACCATTGCCTACCACCCCACCTGATTCAATGTAGCTGATATAATTTAAAAAAATAAATATTAATAGCCGAATTCATCGCCGATAGATGGAGCGGCAGTTGACCTTAATAACAACTTTTTAATCAGAAACGAGATCTAACTGGCAACACAACCCATCCGTGAATTGGTAATACTTTGTTGTTTATTTCCATACCAGATGGAAGTGTATTCCTGATGAGGGAAGGACAAAGTCCATCCGAAATGCATTGAAATTTGTCGAATAAAGTTTCAACTATGCTTTTAAATGTTGTCTTTTCTATTTGTATTTATTCTGTGTAGTGCTATGTCATCAGATTAATTTGTTATATATTATTTACATCTTATACATTATATTTGCATTTTTTACATTATTTACATCATATAAAAGTCAAAAATTATATAATTTAATTATAATTAAATGTTTTATATTAACTTGAAATTAACCATAAATGTTAGTATGCACAATTTAGGAGAGAAACAGGGTCCAGAGTAAATATATTCTGGAGTACAATAAGTTCCAGACCTTAGAACACACATCCATATTTCTTTTATTTATTAGTTTCTGCATTATATTTTGCACACCTTCGTTATCATTATTTATTATTATTACCTGTTGCCATTTCTAGTTGGTGTTATTTTCATAACCACTGTTGCCATCCAACATATAACAACATTACACTATGTAAATAAATTATAAACTCACCTGTAAAATACAAATAACTTAGGATTGCAATAATTGCTTTTGATATAAATTTATGCAAATAATATACCAATGGTGATTACATACATATACCAATTACAACTTTTGAAAATGGTGAACAATTTTGTTTGTAAGAAAAAAGGAATCATTTACAACCTGTAAAGAAAATATAAACTCAATGTGGAAAATTCCAGGAAATCAGAAATTAATAGCGAGTTGGTCCTCCTTGCTTTTCAATAATCTGTGTCATTCTGTCAGACATTGTTTAAAGTAGTTTTCGTAAAACATCTAAGTCTATGTTGTTCCAGGTATTTGAAATTTCTATTTGGAGATCATTCACGTGATAATGTTTCTTGTTTCGCTTATATATATACAGCTTTTGCCATAAAACCCCACACATTTTCAACTGGATTCAGGTCTGGAGAACGCGAGGGCCATGGAATGACATCAACCTTTTCTTGTTCAAACCACTCTTTGGTGGACATTGATGCATATACACTTGCATCATCCTGTTGGTACTTCCAATTCTGACCGCGTAAAAGAGACCCAAATGGGGTTAAGTGATCATACAATAATTCCTGATGTTTTTGGAGTTCATGGTGCCCTAAAGGAATACAATGTCTGCTTTGCCTCCTGAATACTTTGCCTTTGAATACTGCTCACATCATCACTTCGCTGCCTTCTTGCTGTCTACTGAGTGTAAATTCATCGCGATCATGCCAATTGACGAATATCCATCAGGACCATCTAGACAGAAACGTTCTTCATCAGAAAACACTATTTCATCCCACTCATGACGCTGTTTCACAAATTTTTATATCAATCGAGTCGATTTAACTTATTACTGGTAGTAAGTTTCGGTTTGCTTTTCATTTTTCTGAACTTCACGTTCAAATTTATTTTTCAACATTTTCACAGTTTGGTGGGATACAGGTGTTTACAATACATATGCAATTTTACGAGTGGACACCTGGTCACGAGTGGCAAGAGTTTGAATGTGCCTGTGGTCCCGGGGTAGCAGTTTTGGTGGTCTACCTGACCTTTTTTTTGGTTCCACAATCACCACCTTTTTGATGACATTTTGGACAGCGATTTGTGAGCGCCCTATTTTACGGGCTAGTCCTCTTGTTGACTGTCCCTTGCCATGCAGCAAATATGTTTTTCTGACGTCCTTTTCATTTAGTTTTTTTCCTCGGGGAGTAGTCACAAAATGCACTTTTCATTACAACACTGGATCCATATGATAGCCTACATGCTTCAAATGATTTTTTGTAAAATTACACGTATACAAATTAGTTTACAAGCCCGCAGTCCATAAATTTGCATGTTGAGTTTATATTTTCTTTACAGATTGTAAATGATTATTTTTTGTTATGAAATTTTTTTCTTCGCCGTTTTCAAAAGTTGTAAATGGTATATGTAGGTAATCACCGTTGGAAAATTATTTGCATAAATTTATATCAAACGCTTATTGCAATCATAAGTTATTTGTGTTTTCGGGTGAGTTTATAATTTACACAGTGTAGTAAATTAAAGTTATGTTGCTGTTACTGAGAAATATATAATACATTAATATATATATATATAAGGTGTGTCCCACCGAAATAAAGCCACCGTGATTGTGTGCCATGACTGGCAACGAAACAAACCAATAAGAACGCAGCAAATATATTAAGAAAGTCTATATACAAATACATATTTACAAGGAGTAACTCACTCCCTGCCCCACCTGGGCAGGAAAAAAAATGAACGTGTAAAAAAAAGAGGGGAAAAAGTGTCCCACCGAAATAAAGCCACTACTGTTAATAGCCGATATATCCGCCATGATTATATATAACTTAGAAAACACGATGTGGCATACCATTTACTAATCCCTGGAGGACAATGGCATCAATATTATCCCAGGCTTCAATGATGGCAGCCTTCAATTCTGCCACAGACTGAAACTCTCTGCCATTGGCATATACAGACCTACTGAGGATACCCCACACATTTTCTTGGGAATTGAGTTCAGGAGAAAGGGCAGGCCATTCCATGACTTGCACCCCATTATTCAAAAACCATTCCCATGAGGATTTTGCAACGTGAATTGGGGCGTTGTCCTGCTGGAAAATTCAACTTGGGTCACCAATTCTCTCTGCAAATGGCAGTAAATGGGTTTCTAGCATTTCTTGGTAATCGGTATCCTTCATGCAGCCCGAGGGAAAAGTCAGGTTAAGTTTACCACCATAGCCAAAGTCCCCAGACCATTAATGAGTCTCCACCTTACTGTCTTTTGGAGGAGATTTCCTCTTCTTTCCTCATATCATTCCAATAGAATGCAAGTCCGTCTGGGCCATACAAATTAAGTTTTTTCTCATCTGAGAATATAACACGATGCCACTGGTCCTTCCAGGTTTGATGATATTTGGCCCAATCTACTATCCTTTGCTTGTGGATAGCTTTCAATATGGGCTGCTGTTTCCTTTCTTTATATCGCAAGTTGCTTGTACATTTTACAGTCCGTGACAGGGTTGATTTTGTCACAGGGAAGTTATCCTCTTTGGCCAATTGTCTGAGGGAAATACCACCTCGTGAAAGACGACACACAACATCACTTTCCTGCATGTACACCTCCTATTTTTATACCTGTACGCAATGCCCTGATGCACAAAATTGTCTATTACGGTTTTAGACACAGTTTCTGAATAGCTAAATTTCAAGTGAACATGAGGTCATTTTTTCCAAAATTGAAGTTCAATTTAAAGTTTTATTTGCAATCAGAGAATCTTGTCCAAAAAGTCAAGAAAGGAAACCTGGAAAAGTGAAAGAATTTTTTTTCTCCATGGTGGGTGGGAACCCTGCTAGGCCTTTAGAGGTTTTCTTCAGGAAAAATGTAGGCTTGTTGCCCTATGGTGGCATAATGGTACATTAGTGTAATCTAGACTTAGGTTCAAGAGAGGATTATAGAGTGATGGAGGGTCATGTCTCCCCCACTGCCCAATGCTTGGAAGATAGGAAATTAAAAATTATAAATAAATGCTAAATGGGGCTAGGTCCTCTCTAGTCATCACTTGATTATGCCAGTGTAGTGGTAAGACATTTGTCTATCATGCCATTAACCTGACTTTGACTCTCAATTACATCATGGAACACATTCTGTTTTTCTTCCTACTGTAGTCGAGGATTTGGTTCCTTTAGCAACAGAGGTTCAGATATCTCAGAAAACTGTAGGTTCCAATGCAACAGAAACAAAATTCATTTAATTCTTATTTACTGATGGATCTTTATTACTTCTTTTCAAACTTTGGTCCTTAAATTTCATGTAAAGAAATGTATATGAACATTGTAACACGAAAAGTGGAATTTTACCTGGGAAGAATACTAGAAACAAATGCCTAATTCGAGTATGGATAGAAAATATGGGCATGCCATGTTGAAACCATGTATTCAGTTTATTTTTTAAAACATATGTAAATGTGTTATTTGCTTGAAAAAATAATTGTTTTTATGTTGCCTTAGCATCTGCTTGTACCTGTTATAAAGATTGTTTTACTTAAAAAAGGTTTTCCTTGCTATAGAAAAACCTTGTCATTGCTACAAAAATTAACTTCTCCTGAAATAATTTTTCTTTAATATTGAATATTACAGTAAAACTTCCCTACAATGATATCCAATATAACGATAAATCCCTCTACAACGATAATTTTTCTCAGTCCGTATAATAGTGTTGTAGAGAGGTTTTACTGTATAATGAACCATCCCTATAACTCTCTCTATAAGGATAATTTTTCTCGGTCCGTATAATATTGTTATAGAGAGGTGTTACTGTGTGTGTATATCAAGGCGTGACAAATATGATTGTCATTGTCATCTAGATTTCTGCAGTTGATCAGTAGGGAATCATTTTCTACTAGGTTCTTGGGTTTTCTTAGTGAGATAGATGAGAATCATTTTCGTCTGGCGAGTATGGTTGGCTGTGATTTATTGAACACTGTATATATATAATGTATCCTTTGCTGCAAAAATACAGTTTTCTACTTTGAAAGTTGGTTTTTCTGCTCCGAAAGTTGATTTTTCTTGCTCTGAATCTTATTAGGCCATTGTGATCCCCGCAATTATTAAATTGAATTTATTCAGAAAGTTTTGCAGCTAATATTCCTTTGCTGATTTTTGCTATGATAAACGACCACTGAAAATCATGGCAAAGTCCTAAATCCAGATTTAGGATTTTAATTCTATGCATAGTAATTTCAGTCCCATTTGCAGCATACACCTTATAGTCGTTTGTAGGTTTGTCTTTTTCTGTAGCAGAAATCAAATTTACATCTGCACTACTGACCACCAGGAATTGCATTCCTGTTGTTTTGTCTTTGACAAATGAACAGAATTTGCGGCAATCCATTAACTCTTTGGAGTTAACTCTTCTGCTAATTCTGCTGCCCATTGTAGTTTTCCAGGTTCTTCATTTGTACAGCAGTGAACATTTATTGGGGTAACATTTCGTCCCAAATCTGAAATGGAAATAGCGCAGTTTTCCATTGGGATTGAATCATTTCCTTAAGCGACTGTGGCTATTTCTTTGATTCGCAGAAACGTTTCTATTGTGAGACCTGGGTTTTCTGATTTAATTTAAATTAAACAAGAAACAGAATGGAACAGAAAATTGCTAATTAGAAATTTTCCGTTCTGGACTTCCTATCTTATTTATCACAGCATCTAAGGAGTTTACACTAGTTGTAGTATATACTTCCGTTTTCAGATTTATTTCTGCAATTTTATCTGCCATGATTGACAACTTTGTTAGTTCCTCTTCATTTATTAACAAGTTCTTTATGGAGTCCGGCAATTTTTTAAGTTATAAAGTATTAATAACATTATCAGATGTATCTGTAGATAAGGATCACACCTTTGGTAGTAGTTGACTTGGTTTGTTGTCCCCTAATTCTATACCTGTAACCAGTCTTTTAATTCTCTTATATTCACTCTCTTTGAATATACTTAGTAGTTTGTTCTTTGATTCCGAGTATTTATCGCTGGAATTGTTGCTTATGATATCCCATGTATTTTCAGCAAATTTGGGCTCCAACTGCGAGACAAGATAATTGAATTTAGTCTCTTCCGCGATAATGCCCCTATTTTAAATTGTGCTCCGACTTGATAAAACCATATTTCAGAGTTTTCTGTCCAAAAGCTTCTAATCGTAATGCTCACCTTGTTGGCTTCCATCTTGCTTGTTTTGGTACCTATACATTGACACTTGAGGTCACAGCTATTGCTTTACTTCAATCCATGTCTATCTGGCATAATTTGGCCTTGATCTGTGAATATAGGTCTTGTACTTGCTTCCGTGTGGTATTTTAGTCCATATGTTGGCTTATATCGATGCCATCAGCTTTCATCCATGCTTTCGAATCGTTCAAAAACTGCCACATGATTCCAACATGTGCATGCTTCTCAAACACAAAAATGTGTGAAGTTTGCTTTGCAACTTTCAAGTCCTTAGGTCACTAAATATCTCGGGTTTGGCTTAATGATTGCCAAGTTATTAAATAGATGTTATTTTAATCACAATATCAACTTTTATTAATTTTCTTATAGCGTTGTAAATGACATGAATACTTATCAGACAGGCTTCTTCCTTGCTAGATCAAGGTGAGGTCTCAACTCCACTAACTATTCAGTTACCTGTTGCCACTCCTAGTTGGTGTTATTTTCACAACCACCATTGCCATCCAACATATATAACAACATTGATAAATTAAACTTACATTGCTGTAACTGAGAAATATATAATACTGTAAGAGATTTAAATACATTTGCCATTGTAATTTTACATATGATACATTGGTAAGTTTGTATACATTTGCCATTACACTTGAGATCAATAAAAATGTTTGCTATATCTAATCTTTGCTAAATCCACTTTAGAATTTAAAATTTTGGAAATGAAGTCTATATAGGTAACATATGCGCATGTAATATGCGTACAATAATATTTTACTTTGAATTCGCTTTAAATTTAATGAACAACATATTATTATTAATAGGTTGTGGGTATTCACATACTTTCTTACACTTTTCTAATAGAAGTTAGTTAATGGCATTTCATGTTCAGGAAAGATCGATCGTTTATACATTGTGAAAGTTGTTTTGTGTATGGAGGTGTCTTTTTGTTTGTTCTTAATGGCACAAAAAAAATTCTCATCAATTTTTTGCAATAAGCAGACCAATGTTTTTTTTAGACATCAAGCTAGTTGGCCAGTTTTTAATTTAATCTGTAGAGGTCAAAAGTCTTGCTCGCTCAAAGTGATTAAATTGTATATTGCACTTTAACATTATACTCAACAAAAACCACACTTTCTTTGCTAAATTTGGAAATTCGTTATATGTGGGCTCATTATAAATGGGTCCAATTATAGTAATTTAATGTTATTGACAAAATGCATTATACAAAGGAATACTTCTAAAAATAAAAGTGAAGGTTATATAACATAACATAATTAGAAAAGGATTTTATTAACATGTTTCTACACTTATTTGCATGTAAGTTATTTTTGTTACAGTAATATTTATTTCCATTCTCATTTAGATAATAATGGTAGATCAAGTCATTTGCATCGAAGCAAAGGGGATGCATGCTGGGATTGTTTGAATTTTTCTGTTGAGGACCTGTGCCAACATGAAATGTCTGACCATAACTATTATGCAATTTGTAGAGGAATTTTAGTTCAAAATGCATATTATTCAAATAAAGGTTTCTTGCATGATATACCAATAGATGTTGAAGAAAGAACTAATATTTCTGTTTTATTAAAAGAGTGTGCTGAGCCTGTTTCAGAACTTGGTCGTTTTATTGTTGTTCCTAAACTTTTACAAGTCATGAAATCTTTACTTTAGTATTTACTATAATTGTATTTTAATGCAACAGATAATCATTATGTGCTGCCTTTTTAGTTGCAGTGTTCAAAATGAATCTGGAACGTTTATAAATAAGAGCATGAAAAAACAAATGCAATTAGATTTATGGATAGTGCCAAATATTATAGATTGTGAAATCATATTTATATTTTTTAATAAGTCTGAATTTTTAATTTTTTTTTTTGAGTTCTGCAAGGAAATGCTTTCAATAAATTGGGTTAAAAACCTTTGACTATGAGACAAATATTTTTTTTTTCTCTGGCTATTATGAGCAGAAACGAAGTTTTAATGAACCATAGAAAATGGAGGGTTATGGACTTAAATTGTAAAAGTTTATTTTGTAAGCAATTTGTCAAATATATGTAACTGTACTTTATTTGAATATATTTATATGACACTTGGTGCATACTTTATCATATCAGATCTCCTTCTAGCTCTTAGCTTTTGCTACTAATAGAGCTTGATATTTGTGTTCTTGGATGAGGGATCTTAAAAGTAATAATATCTCTTAATGAACTTTGAAAATGGTTATTATAATGATAAAGTGTACATAATTTCAAAACAAACGAAAGTATATTTCACTGTATAATGCAGTTGAATTTAGATATTTTAACAAAAATGCAGGCAACATAAAGATTGTAAAATGTTATTTTAACATTTTGCAATATTTTTCAGAAGGATTATGTCTCATTTGTTAAAAAAACAAACATTTTCTATGGTGGTGTTTTGAAGTTAGAATGCTTTTCTGGATTTTATGCTCAGGTTAATAGTTGAGATATGATGCATCAGAATCTACTTAAAAGAACAAATGTGTTACTCATATTTGGTATGTATTTTATATATTGTGGAAAGGAATTCTAGCCAAATAATAAATTTAATATTGAGCCTGTATATGTTTTCTTATGTAACGCTGCATAATATATATATATAGAGAGAGAGAGAGAGAGCGCAGAGCAATCATAACAGACAAGACAGTCCCACATAACCGTCCTGACATAACCCTCGTCGATAAATCGAATAAGACCACGTACTTAATCGACATAGCAGTACCCAACACCAATAACATACAGACAACCTACACAACGAAAATCACCAAGTACCAAGATCTCAGACATGAAGTACGAGATATATGGGGTATGGAAAAGATCTTCATCATCCCGTTAGTCATCTCAGCAACAGGGATAGTACCAAAAACGCTTGCGACGAATTTGGAGATACTCAACATTGACCCAAACACCTACATTGAAATACAAAAAGCCACAATCCTAAACACGTGTCACATTGTCAGGAAGTTTCTAGACATGGCACATTAAGAAGTGATGTAAAAAGAGGCTTGGGAACATGGCGCTCTGCCCGTCCCAAAGCCTGTTACCGCCAAGAATGGGCGAGGAAAACTTTTATATATATATATATGTGTGTGTGTAAAAGATAATATATACATCATATGTGAATATTAAACAGGTTCTTACTGCAGCTATAATATTATCGTAGTTTAGTGTTCACTAGTACTTTTCTAAAAGGTAATTGAAAACGCTTAAAGTTTTGTAAACAGTC
>QLNU02005951.1:26823-47375 GCA_006491805.2 Dysdera silvatica | reverse complement strand
AATTTATAGCTTTCAGGATTATGTTGCTTCCCAGGGTACAAGATGTGAAAAACTGTTAAGGATTAAAGACGAAGAATTTGAGAAGTTTAAAAATGCCCGGGAACATGTTTTATTAACAGTTCACGATGACGATTTAAAGTTATGGTTTCTGAATATTGCAATGAGAGAAAACCTCACAAGCTTTAGAGCAAATGATACTTTTCTATTAAAATTTAAAAAAAGGAGAGAAAATCTCACAAACTTTAGCGCAAGTGATGCTTTTCTATTAAAATTTTAATAAAAGAGCGTGGCATAACAAGTAGAAGAGTCACAAAGTTCGTTACGCATGAACGTACTATGCACACAACGGCTTTGGAAGATAGAGCTATAGAATTCATCCACATGGTTACAGATGCAATGAGCAACTATTCTTTTGATGAGGTTTTAAACACTGACCACAGCGGATTCACTAAAGAACGGGCATCTACGTGCATTCTGTCGATAAAGGGGGGAAAAGCACACTCCGAATACCATTCAATCTTCTCACGCCATATCCCATTCCGTAATAATCCGACCTATCATTTCTGCTGCTGGACAATTATTGCTGCAATTTCTGCTCATCCATCAGGAACCAAAGGGTGTCTTTGGTCTACACGTACAGGAAAAGTTATTTAAACCCCCTAATGTTATTCGGGAATGTTCCAAAAGTGGCAAATCCTCTACCGAAATACATAAGATGTTCCTCAGCGAAGTACTCAAACCGAACATCAAAAGTTCTATTAATTATGGATTCGTGGACGAGTCAAATGGACGAAAATATATTGGATTGCAGTTAGTCAAGCCAGTCTTTCAGAGCAATCGAAATTGATGATTACACCACCTGGAGGGATAGCACTCATACAGTCATACGACGTATATTTTTTTCTTCAATGGAAATATTTCGCTAAACGCTTAACACGATTTTGCCTTTTGCATTATTATGGATCATGTAAGCTTATCAGAAAGCAATAACATCAAAAAATTACACTCGCTCATTCACAATCAGCTGTCTTCCCCAAAATTCCGAAATATGATAATCTATGCTTGGTGGAAATCAATGTACCCGATACCAAAGCCTGAAAAATTCTTCAATGTGCAAGAAATTTGTTTTAATTTCACGGACCAAGTGTGTCACGAAATGGACTGCGATGGTAGTTCATTCATTTGTTGCAGTTATTACTCAAAATTATTATGCTTTTCTCATTTTTTTTACTGATTTTCATTTCCATTAAAAGCGTTTTAGGTGAATCATAAATCAGTTTCATATGTCAATATTGCAGTGATAAATAATTTTAATTCATTTTGGAAAGTGCCTCTAAAATTATTTACAAAGGACCTTCAGCTTTTACGATGCACCAGCACTTCACTTCTACAAGACGTAGGAAACTAAACTTCTAACATGAATAAAAGTAACTCGCAGTAAAACTTTTAGAGCTTAATGTTTACCCAGCACGCCAAAACACTGTTTTCACCTCTCATGCAGCGAAGCATAATCGTAGGGTGAGCTCTATTTTCAGTGGGCCGTAGCTCGACCCCCAGGTCGATTGGGCCAAATTTGATTTTGGATCTTTCATCTACTCGGTCATATTGGCCTATAAACCGAAATTCAGAAAAATCGAGCCTTGACAGTTCGCGAGGTTCCCTTGTTAATACCGTTCAGAAATCGTTAGAAAATAGGGTGGAAGAGGCGAGAGGGATGATGAGGATGTGGAAGCAAAAGAGAAAGGGCACATTCAACAAAATTCTAACATCAAAACATATTTCGATATTTTGGTAAATTTTCTGGAAATTCAAAACTTTGCTCTAAATAAAAATGATGACAAGATATATAAAAGGACTACGAATATTATTTCCTTAGAAAAGAATATTTGCTATAAAAAGGCAAAACAATTGCGAATTACTGATTTTTTTTTTTTTAATATAAATCAAAATAGATCAGGATTAATGTATTTTAAACGAATAATTTTTATTGTTAACTTTATTAAATTCAATTTTTTTTATGCTGAACCTCTAAATAGCCGCCACCTCCGAAGGACGGTCACCTTTGTAGAGTTCTAGGTGTGACTGTTATTCGAAGGTTTCACTGTACCTACTTTTGATGCTGCTTTATTGCTTACTTTTGTGTTTATATCCAAACAGTGATAAATGACAACTCCTTTGGGTTTTCCTGGACTATTGACTATTGCAGAGGGGTTCCTTAGTGGGGCATGTGGTAAGGAAAAGGCTCTGTAGGGGGGGAAAAGGGTGATTTTAAGTATTAGGTAAGCACCTTTGGGTGGGGAGGTTGCTGTTGTGCATATTTTCCTGCGGTTGTCAATGTTATGTTTTGCTTACCAAGGTGGGGAGGAAGGGGTATAAAATGGCCAAAATATTGCTTACATAATACTTGAACTCTTCCAAATGTTTGAGAACCGCTATACCACAGAGAATTCAAATTGCCAAGGACGCATTCGCCCAAATGAAAAAAAAAAATGTTTGGGTGTCTCCGAAAAAACTGGAAAGGAAAACCATACTAAAATAAAATTTCACTATGACTAGAAATTTTTGTAAAATATACGTTCTCTTGAATAAAAGTTCCAAGTAGGGAAATCCGTATCGGATATAACGACGCGACTTGACAATCATTCATCGGAACAACGTGGATTCGAAACAATGTTGGGATCACACTGTTTCGTTCAAACGAAAGGAGAAGTGGAACGTCTTGCTCGGTCCAAGCTGACCTCAATTTCGTTTTTCTTCAAACCGCTAACAACACTAAATGCATATAGCAAGGTGGGGGGTGTGGGTATGTGTGTGCGTACACGTGTGTGTATCCTTTGCAAACGTGAGAACTCTTACTTCCATAAATTATCAATTACAACACATTCTTTTCCTTTCACGTAGCAATCAAAACAATATGAAGTTGTGGTGCCAGATTTCCCCTATTACGACCGTTAATAAACTCATAAAGCAAAACTATCTACACATACTAAAGCGGCGAATGTTGGGAGATTGGTTTCCCAGGACTATATTGGCGTTTCGGAAAAGAAAAGGGGGCGGCGAGGAAACGGCAACGAGCCACACCCGACGAGTGGAGATGCGCTTTGTACATATTCACGTCATTTAGAACTAACCACTATTAAGACGTTAACTTATAGCTGAGAATCATCTCAAATCTTACGGCAAAATTTCATTACGATATGGCGAAACGAAAAGTTCTAACCACGGAGGAAAATGCTAACATAATATTCCGATTAGATGCTGGCGACAGTAATAAAGCAATAGGTACGGAACTTTCGATATCCCATTCAACCATTTCGACAATTTTGAAGAATCGGGTGAAAATTCTGGAGCATTTCGAAAATGATTCGTTTCGTTGCAAAAAACTTCGGGAGCCCGAACACACGGACATCGATGAAGCTCTTGTGAAATGGTTCAAAACACAACGGAGCTTTAATGTTCCCATTAACGGCCCGCTGCTACAAGAAAAGGCCAAGCAATTTGCTGAACTCTTCGGAAAAAATACCGCACCATCGATGTCCTGGATTCAGCGTTTCCGTAAGAGAAACGTTATCGTCTTCGGGAAAATCAGTGGAGAGTCAGCAGCAGTACCTTCTGGTATCAGCGATAATTGGCTTAGCACTGTTTGGCCAAAAGTTCGTGATGAAGGATACAAGGATGGCGAGATATTCAACGCTGATGCAACCGGAATTTTTTTCAAGCGTTCCCCCAGTAATACGTTTCAGTTTAAAGGAGAAAAATGTTCTGGCGGAAAGTTTTCTAAAGATCGAATAACTGTTAGTTGCTGCAAATATGACCGGCAGTATAAAAAAGAAACTTGTTGTAATTGGCAAATCAAAAACACCCAGGTGCTTTAAAAATGTGAAGACGCTTTCTGTGATATACGAAAACAACAAAAAAGCTTGGATGACATCCGAGATTTTTAAGAAAATATTACATGCATGGGACGCAGAATTTCGTGCCAAAGCAAGGAAAATTCTTCCCTTACTGGATAACTGCCCTTCTCACCCTGCAGTGAAATCTCTTCAGCACATAAAACTTGTATTTTTACCAGCGAACACAACCAGCGTTTTACAACCGATGGACCAAGGTGTAATAAACTCACTAAAAGTTAATTTTAGAAAGTTGTTTATCCTAAAAATGATCCAAAATATTGAGGCTGGGGTTGATTTTACAATAAATATTCTAGATACGGTGAATATGGTTTCTAAAGCGTGGGATCGAGTCAGCCATCAAAAGATAGCCAACTGCTTTAAACAGGGTGAATTTTTTCCCAGCATGACCAGTTGTACTACCACTGATAATGCTAACGATGGTGATGACTTAAATATTTGGGAAGGAGAGTTAAACATACCAGAATGTTTAAGAACGAATAATTTCCACGACTACGCTACCGTTGATGACGAAGTTGAAACCACGCCAGATCTGTCAGATACAGACATCGCTTCACCTCTATTCGAGTTCGAAGCAGACGAGGATGAGAAGGAACTGGAAAATGAAAATCACGATATTACCTTCCCGCAGCCAACAATTTCGGAAGCGTCGGCAATGACAATCGTTCGCTCATTCTATTTGCACGATGAAATGCCAACAGAAGTTGAGTTTTCTATAAATTTTATTGAAAACAATTTAGAAACCCGATTCTTAAAAAGACACGCCAAAAAGCACACAAAAATTACCGATTTTTTCGGGAATCATTAGTATAACAAATGTTTTATTTATTCATTTGAATGAAAGGAATTTTACGTAAGTTTTTATTGGTGATTTGTTTCTTATAATATACACTATAGCATTTGCTTCAAATTTTTCGTTTAAAAAATGCATTATATATTTAGTGTGGCTATCAGTATATTTTAATATATACAGTAATTAAATTCATTATAATTAAGTATATTTTTATTTAATTTTGAAACCAACAAATTTTTATACTTTTACTATCACAAACGATCTATAAAACTCTGAAGTATATTACTATATTATGATTTTAAAAAAAAAATCGTTTATAATAACTATCGGTTATAACGACCGAATTTGCACGGTTCCTTGGAGGTCGTTATAACCGATTTTTACTGTAGATGATGTTGGTTTATGGCCCCAAAATATAAGCGATCAGCAACGTAAATTTATTATTGAAAATGAACCTATTCGTCCGAAGCTAAGCGAATTTCCATTTAATTGTGAAAATCGTCATTTTTCTGAAAAATTCTATTCCCGAAAAATGCGTAATTCTGAAATAGCCGATCGCCATTGGCTAGTATACTCTGTTAATTCGGATTCAGTTTTTTGCTTTTGTTGCAAATTATTTTGCAGCTCGTCAGCTACAAAGTTATGCAGTAGCCACAGTTGCAATAACTGGAAACATTTAGGAGAAATTCTTTCTTTGCACGAATCGCCGGTAGAGAACGTTGACCGTTTCCAAAAATGGTTAGAAATGGAAAATCTTCTACGCAAAAACCTAACAAGTGATCGGGAATGTGAGCGAATTATTTGTTACGAAACGCAGCATTGGCGCAACGTTCTTGCAAGATTGTTGTTTATTATTCAGTTTCTTGGACAAAGGAACATGTCTTTGCGCGGTTCTAATGAAAAGCTAAGCAGCTCAAAAAATTGCAACTTTTTAGGTCTAAATCAAACAACAATATCAATCAACGTTTATTGGCGTAGTGATACCAGCGCCGATGTCATGGCGTGATTAGATGGTGAAACGTTCGAAAGAAAATAAATATTTCTGCGTTCGGTGGGACCTGAACCCACGACCTTCCACTTTGATTTAATCTGCGTAGTGTTCGATTTATATAAATTTTTATGTCTAGTTGCACTGATTTCAAAATGTGATCCAGTACTTTCAAAACATTTGCGTCAAATTAAAAATGGCGAAATAAAATACCATTATCTTGGAAATCGGATCCAAAATTCATTCAGCTTATTAAATAAAAAAAAAAATTAGGAACAATTTGCGCACATATTAGCAAATCAAAATATTATTCAGTTATTCTTGGTTGCACTCCGGATATTAATCATCAGGAGCAAATGAGTATGGTTATTCGCTATGTTAGCTGTGAAGCACATGAAGTAGAAATGTGTGAACGTTTTATTTGCTTTTTACCTATTAGTGACAGCACAGGACAAGGTCTCGCACGTGGATTTCTGGATAAATTTAAAGAATTGCAAATTCCCTTCCAAGACTGTTGTAGTTAAGGCTACAACAACGGCGCAAACATGCGAGGCAAAAATAAAGGTATCCAGGCAAGTTTATTGCAGGAAAATCCAAAGGCCTTTTTTGTTCCCTGAGGGTGCCATAGTTGGAATTTAGCTCTCGGAGATATGGCGAAATCTTCGACTACAGCACAATCGTTTTTCGGTGTTGTTCACCAAATATATGTCTTATTTTCCGCTTCTACTCGGCGATGGGAAATTTTTAAGAAGCACGTTAAAAATTTGACTGTTAAACCTTTATCCGACACAAGATGAGAATGTAGAATAGAAAGCATTAAGGCTATTCGGTTTCAAATTGGTAACGTTTACGATGCCATTGTTGAAGTATCTGAAAGCAGTACTGATCCGAAATATAAAACCGAAGCAGCAGCTCTTGTAAAAGGAAATAAGGAGTTTTCAGCTTCTAACCACTTTATGCACATGGTACGATATTTTGGCTCAATTCAACCTTGTTAGCAAAGTGGTGCAAAATATTGATATGAACTTAAATACTGCCGTAAAGTTAATAGAAAACACAATTGCATTTTTGAAAGAGTTCAAAGAAACTGGTTTCGAGAATTCTGAGATGACAGCAGAAGAATTAGCTAGTGAATTGGAAATGGATATTACTGATATGAGGTTTCCAGCTACAATATCGCTTCGTAGGAAAAAAGTTAAAATAATGTTTCCTTACGAGTTGACTGATGATTCCACTCATGATCCGGAAGAAAACTATCACGTTAATTTTTTTAATGTTCTCTTAGATCAAGCTATGTCAAGTTAAGAGCGTTTTCAGCAATTGAAAAACTTTAGCATGACGTTCGGATTTCTTTTTAATATTTCAATGTTAAAAAGATGGGAAGACGGTGAAATACTGAACCAATGTAAGCAAATGGCCCTTTCTTTAGACGATTTAGACGGATTAGACTTATACACAGAACTGAAAGTTCTTACTCGATCGATTCCGGAAACACTAGCTTCTTCACCACTGATCATTGTTAAGTACTTATTTGAAAAGGGTTCCCAGGATGCTGTGTCAAACGTTGCCATCACTCTTAGAATTTTGCTGACAATCCCCATTACTGTAGCTCCAGCAGAACGCTCATTTTCCAAATTGAAACTTACCAAAACGTATTTAAGATCTAATATGACTGATTCTCACCTTAACGCCTTGGCACTTATTTCAATTGAAAATAATTTGTCCTCTTCTATAGACTTTTCACATTTGATAGACAAATTTACTGCATAAAAAGCTAGAAAAATTACTTTATAAGGGAGAGCTCAAGAATTACGCAAGCATCTTCGGTGGGGGGAGGGGTTGAAATGGCCAAAATATTGCTTACGTAATACTTGAACACCCCCTTAATTGTAATAGTATAATAGAAATGGCTATATTCATTGAGTTAAATTTTCAGTAATTCGTTATAATTATAGCCCGGATTATATGCATATTTTATCTCTTTTTCAGCGTTAGTGCATAAAAACGCATAAAAAGGGTGAATTTTCAGAATAAATGCATGATTCATGGTTTTAATAATTTAAAGAATTTTATTATCCTTATTGAAAAATCCCTCCCCAACTAGCATAAAAATTTCTGGCTTTAAGACAAGACAGTCGTTTTAAGTTAGTGAATAAATGTTAGTGCATATTTTTCTTTTTGCTAATTTTTTTTTATTTTAAGCATTTTTGTTGTTCTTAGTACATATTTTCACAAGATGCTTCTATCTCTGTTTTTAATGAATATAAACGGGTTTCTAGTTAAAATAATAATAAATTATAATTCTTCCCATATTTTAATTAATTTTTATCCCCCCTATACTTAATTTATCTTTTCTTTATCTGTACCTTTCGCGTTTGGAT
Source organism: Dysdera silvatica (assembly GCA_006491805.2). Taxonomy (NCBI): domain Eukaryota; kingdom Metazoa; phylum Arthropoda; class Arachnida; order Araneae; family Dysderidae; genus Dysdera; species Dysdera silvatica. Next base: position 39,302 of record QLNU02005951.1, on the reverse strand, counting down.
TAATGAAGGACTTTGCTTTTTTAATGCTAAACTCTGGTCAGTCTTTTTATCATTGTGTTAAAACATTTTTTAGGGTCGCTAAAATCTGTTTCGCCCAGGGCCGCTAACACCGTAAGCAAGGTCCTGCTGAAAGAGAAAAGATGAAATGGAACTTCACCCGTGGTTAGTACAATAGAAATAAAATACAGGGTACCAGGGAGGAAATTTACATACAAAAGGTTAAACACTGGTAAAATAGCAATGAAAAAGATCACCCAAGCTTTCGGACGCGTCAGCAGCAGTCCTTCATCAGGAGTAATGACGATGTTATGTTTCTGTCTCTTTTTTATACTTGAAATTTCTGGAAAACCCTTCATCAGAGTAGTCCCGCAGAATGGAAAAACCCAATGAGAACCAATGGGAGGCCTCCAATAGAATCATGGAAGAACCCCAATAGGGACCAATGAGAAACCTGTACTGCGGGCTACCTAATGTTGGGAAATCCCATATATTTCAGAGTAAGAGTTGTTTGTAAGTTTCTGGAAGTGGTTGTGATGTATTAATGGCTTTCCCGTGTAGTTTGTAAGTTTCCCAAGATTCTAAGAAGAGTCTACTATTCTTGTTTGTGATGTGACGGTGTAGTATTTTTGTTGAGTCCCAGTCGGGTTCGTGTCCGTGTTGTAAAGCGTGTTCTGCCAGACGTGAGGCTATGTCTCCTTTCGCGAGTGCTTGTTTGTGTTCTCTCTCTCTTTTATATATATATATATATATGTAAAGGCCTGCAAAGGGTTGCTGGTATCTAGCTGGAAGGAAGGCAATTAATGACATGAAGATAGAGTTATTGTGAGATCTGTGTACAAGAACGTCTAGGAAAAGGAGTTTATTGTTCTGTTTCGTATGTGAATTTTATATGTGAGTTTAAGTTATTAAGGTAATGGAAGAAGCTTTGGAGTGTATGGGATTTCTTTTTAAAAATTACAAAAGTTATACTATAATTTTTGCCACCCACATTTAGGTAGCTCAAACTAGAACTTTTTTATATTTGGAGAAAAAGAATATAAACCTAATATACAGAGAAAAATATGTTTGTTCTTACCCTTATTTGTCTAGTTTATCATGATACCGCAGGCTAAACGGAGGGACCCTGGTTCGAATCCAGGATGAGGAAAGCGTCTCTTTTTCTCCAAATATTACATAAGCTCTAGTTTGAGCTATATGTACGTGGGTGGCAAAAATTATTGTATAATAAATTCCCCCACGAAATACTCACAAAAATCTCTCCCCGGAGGCTTTTCTGTGTTATCCCTGTGAAGGGTAATAATATCTTACATTACAAAAGTTTCATTTTGTTTCCTATAATTTATTATATTTTTTTGGAAATCAGTGTCTTTGCCAAAAATATTATGTAACTTTTCAGGGAATTTTCTGGTATGCTCAGGGAATCTGGTTTGGACTTACAATCACCCCTGCATCTATCCCATGGAGTTTTTAAATGAGGAATTTTAATCAATGAACCAAGGTTTCCATGTAACGTGGAATTTTCAAGGAATTTGTGTGAAATCATCCCTGAATGTCAGGGTAAACTTTTTTTGTAAAACCGTGGAAAAGCTCCCTAAACTGTTCTAAATAGCTAAATTTCCTACAAGGGTGATTATGTTTCAGGATTTCCGTAACTTCCAGGAATTTCAACTTGCCTCTTCAGGGATTTCTTTTTAAAAATTACAGAAATTTCGTTTCGTTTCTTATAATTTTTTATATTCCTTTGGAAATCAATGTCTTTATCAAAATTATTATGTAACTGTTCAGGGAATCTACATTGGACTTACAATCACCCATTTCATGCAAACATGATGCCGTTTTCCCCAAAACCAAAGTTCAATTCAAAGTTTTGTGTGCAATCAGTCAGTGAATTTTGTCCGAAAGGTTAAAAAATCCCCCCCCCAGTTGAGTGGGGACCCTGATGAAAGCAATCAATTTTTCTTTTCTTTCACTACCCTGTCTGCATCACCATATTGGATTTGTGTATCGTATTTGTCACTGCTAGTTTTATCTGGAATTAAACGATTCTTCAAATGAAATTGAATCTTGTAAGCTGACAATTCAGTTTTTCCTTTTTTTTTAGGGGAGCTGTGGTTGAGTTGCAATGACTTGCAAGAAGACCTTGCTAAATTTTCGCCTTGCATGCCGGATATAAAGCCATCAGAAGTCCACATATTAATGTGGGAATCTGTAAATAGTACAGTCGCTACATCTGACAAAAATAATAGTCACATTATTGCTAAAGCGAGCACCAGCAAAAATGAAATAGTTGCTGAAAACAGGCAGAGTATTTTGAAAAAAGGCCAATTTGGACAAGCACGCTCAAAAGTAGGGCTTCGCAACATCTCAAAGAACTCTGAAAAGCCCATTCCAAAGAACAACGATCCTGATCCTAAAGTGCTTGAAAAACAGAGACCATTGGCGGATGAAAGCTGTAACATTAAAAAAAATATTTCTTCAGAACAAGCTGCCCTAAAAGTAGGAATTCACAACATCCCAAAGAACTCTGAAAAGCCCATTTTAAAGAACGATGATCGTGATCTTAAAGTGCTTACTCTTGAAAAGCAGGGACCATTGGCGGATGAAAGCTGTAACACTAAAGATGATATTTCTGCAGAAAAATTGACTTCAAAAGTAGTGATTCTCAACAGCCCAAAGAACTGTGAAAAGACCATTCTAAAGAAAAGTGATCCTGATCTTAAAGTGCTTACCCATGAAAAACGGGGACCGTTGGCAGATGAAAGCGGCAACACTAAAAACAATATTACTGCAGAACAATCAACCTCAAAGGTAGGGATTAGCAACAGCCCAAAGAACTCCGAAAAGATCATTCCAAAGAAAAATGATTCTGTTCTTAAAGTGCTTACCCTTGAAAAACAGGGACCATTGGTAGATGAAAGTGGTAACACTAAAAGCGGTATTTCTGCAGAACAATCGACCTCAAAGGTATTGATTCGCAACATCCCAAAGAACTCTGAAAAGAGCATTCCAAATCAAAAGGATCCTGATCTTAAAGTGCTTACCCCTGAAAAACAGGGACCGTTGGTAGATGAAAGCTGTAACACTAAAAAAAATACTTTTAGAAAAGAAAAATCGGTAAATGTTCCCACGAAGAAAGAACTTCTCAAGAAAAGGAGCCCACAAAGTAATAAACTTATTTTCTCTTCAAGTGATGGCAGTAATACTGTGAAAGCAAAAGTAGTGACCACTGAAGGTATTCACACCTCCCCTAGTAGAGTATTTACACCACCTTCTCCTGCAGTTTCACCTTTTTCCATTTCACCCAAATCAATTCCATCTTTGAGGATGCCTTCATCCGTAAACACATCCTTATCCCATTCATCAATAAAGCCCCCACCCATGGGGTCACCATTTGCAAGATTTTTATCTTTTCAGCGAAGTTTGTCTGCTAATACCACAGAAAAGCTAAGCATTTACAAGAACCAGAAACTCGACAGTAAAAATTTCAATCCAGTTACCAAAGGTTTGAAAAATGAACTAAATGTGACAACAGACAGCAAAGGAAATGATCATACTCCTCAGCAAACTCAAGTTCTTATCCCTGATGTTTCAACTAGTCGTAAAGTTAATAGAAAACTCGTGAATGATTGCAAAAATAACAGAGAAAAAATACGAAATAGAAAAAGAATTAAATCAAATGCTTTGAAATCGCCAAAGTCCAATAGAGAACTTATTAAACCAAATCCAGTGTTATCAAAGAAATCAGCATTGGATCAGCAGCAGCACGCTGTTAAGCAATTTCAAAGCAGGGGGAAAGTCCATGAAGATACAGGAGTGTCTACCTCTGACAAAACAAGTGAAATTGAAAAACAATCGAAGAACGTATCCAGTCATTTTACCTCTCACGCTGTATCATCAAAAGGTGGTATACAAGGGACGCAACATGATTTGAGAATAGAAAAGGAACAGAATTATAGTCCGTCCGTGTTAGCTAGTTTGAAACAGGAATCTAATGGATTGCCAAAGCCACATGCCGAAGATGTTTCTGTTACTCAGAACAAGGACACATCTGATAAAATATTGGAATTGGCAAGTTCAGGCAAACTGCTTTCTTCATCAGTGACACCAGATAATTCAAAACAAAACGTTCAAAAAAACCTTGAGGCTCAAAAAGCAACTAATTCTGCATTGCAAAACATTCCAAGTGTGCAAGAAGCTATTTTACATGAGGCAGTGGTAACGGTGAATCGTTCACCAAAATCACAATCTTCTGAAGTTGGCTATAAACCTATATCAGAAATAGAAAAATCAACGAGGAAAAGAAACTCGTTTCGATCAAGTGGTTCAAGAAAACCCTATTCGAAAGGAGTAAAAGTGACAACTAGTAAATCACAAGATGTCTTGTGTGCTTTCAGTCATTCAGAAACGCTTTCCGCCAAGAAGAACATCGATACAAAATTATCACTAGATCCATTCAGTCCACCCAAGTCTAATCTAGAAACATCTGTTAATGGTATTTCCAGTCAACAACCTAGTGCCTGTGAATCCTCCAAAGAAGGGAAGAAAGTACATAGTGCATTTTCAAGAAATGTGCCGGCATCAGAAACTTCCATTTTTCAACGAGAAAATAATTCTGTTGAAGGAACGAAAACTGAAAATAATGCAGAGATATGTACTCAGTCAACCGCATGTTCTAATCGAGATGACTTAGTCAAAGCAAAAAGTCAAAAGAATGTTTCAGAAAGGCCCGCAGAATGCACAAATTTCCATGCAGTATCACTGAAGAGAAAAACTTATTGTGATCAACCAGACTCTTCACCAGCTAAAAGATTCGAAAGGTCAAATTCTACCGGAATTCAGATACAGTCGATCGTGGCCAAAAATGTATCGCAAGATGGTTCTGACATACATTTAACTAAAGAGTCTTTAATAAAGGATGCATCCCATTCAAATTGTAGCAGAAAATCACAACTGATTCTTACCTCTGCTGAATCCTCCAATCCTAATCAACCAGTCACAAAAAATGTTATTAATGATCTGGCTGCAAAATCAGGAAATAAAACCCAGCCAAAACAACAAACTATCATGCTATTACAAAATCTAGCAGAAATTTCCTGTAACGTGATGCCATGCGAGTCCCTACCGGAAGAAATACATGAGAGATGTGATGAGCATTCTATCAGTAAAAATCTTGTACCTGAGAATGATATAGAAGACGGTGGAATTCAAAACCTTAAAGCAAAGTTGCCATCTTCACTTGAAGTGAAAGTCCTTTCTGAAAATGTTGTAGAAAGTCCAAACACTCTAGGTATGTTTCCTGGTGAAAATTCAGCTCCTGTAGATGAGACCAGACAGGAAAAAAATACTAAAAAACTTCAGAGTCACATTGATTCAAAACAAACACCTGGACAAAGGTTGTCACCCAGGAAAAGGACTTTGAAAAAAATAGAAGATTTTGTTGAAATTGATTCAGTAATCTCTGATAGTGACACAATAGTAATTAATGAATGTAAAGCTCAAGGTCGAAAACGAGGTAGCTGTAAGTTAAACAAAGCGAAGAAAAATACATCCATGGAAATTTCCACCATGAATGATGACACGGAAAAGTCAACATTGAAAAGAGAACAAAACCACATGAGGGAAAACAAATTTAAAGACCTTCCCGTAGCTCCACCTACAAATTCATCATTGTATAATAGTGCCAGAAACTATACAAAATCGTCAAAAGAGCCTCAGGAGTTGTCATCAAACTCTAATGTCCCCATAACTATACAGAATAGTCTAACCAAAACTCCCACTGAGAAATCCAAAACAGAATATCCAAAGGTTATTACACCAGTTATTCCTGATTTCTACACATTATATACTTATCAGGAAAAAATGGAATTGTCAGAGGATAGCACTTGCAAGCCAAATGTGTTTGACAATACATTAAGTGACAATGCATCTATTATGTGCCAACAGTTAGTTGATAATGCACCTGTTGAAGTTGGTGAAAATTCATCTCTGGAATTACCAGAGGACTATTCAGTACCAAGTTTCTTACACGTGAACCAGAAAGTCACAATGCACAAACAAAAGCAAGTATCAAATTCAGAATCGTGTAATGAAAAAGCAAGTGGTATTCCTCATATCACCAAAGGAAACGAAGAGCTAGCGGGTATTTTGCAGGCCGTACAAAAATTTAGTTCCTCGGATGGACCTAGTGAAAAGCAAAAGGCTTGTATTTCCAGCACACCAGATGATGTTAAGAATAAATTGCCAGAACTTGTGGTGGGGGTTTTCAAGACGAAAAAAAATATGGATTTTCCAATAAATGGAGATAGAACATCTGTATCAAGTTCGACTGATTTAAATCCGTCTTCTGAAGAGGGAGCGAAGCTTAACAGAAATATAAAGCCACCAATCTTTTCACAAGCACTGAAACAGTTTGCCACTTCTACATCTGGAGATACTGAATCTATATCTACTCAAATTCTTCCATCAGTAAAAATTCCCAAGGCACTAACTGTATTAGTGAATAGCACCAAAGATTCAGAAGGGCGTAACCAACAAAGTGGTCAGCCTTCCAATCAAACAGTTAAAGGTAGTAAAATACCAAAACCTGAACTGGATATCACAAAGTTTGCAGGTGAAAAAATGGCACTGTTTGCTACACCTAGCCCACTAATAAATCTTCCATCTCAGCTTAAAGGCAGGCGCATTGGAAAAAATGATAAAGTCTACATTCTTCAATACTCATCAACTGATAAAAACAAGCCCAGCAAAATACTGGATTTAGAAAAAATGAATGTCATACCATTGAGCACCAATACTACATGTTTGACGTCAAATAGCCCTGTACAGGACTGCACCATGACTAAAATAAACGAATCTAATTTATGCACTACGTCAGAAGACAAAATTGAGCTTTCACCTAAAGAATCTTTGGCTCCAGAAGTACATTCAAATCAAAATTCTCGAGTTGCTAGTAAATGCGTTATGAAAAGAAAAAGTACTGATAGCTACCTTACACCACGTATGATAACATACTCAAACGTTCCAAAAAGGAGGGGAAAATTGTCAAATGCTGAAAATTGTACTGGGTTAAAAGAGGATAACCTTCTTTGCTCAAACACAATAGACTCTGAATCCACTATTAGTACAATCAGCCAAAATCTACAATATCAAGAAAAAAGAGATTTGGCTATGGAAGTTGAGACATCACAGTCAACTATGATGAGACCTGAGGTTGAACTACCTGTGCCATCTGCATCAACTATAAAGCAAGTGGCTCAACGTGACTCAAGCACACAGATGTTTGCGTGCTTGTGTGATTCATGCATACAAACACCTGTAGAGCAGATGTGTGATTCCAATCCCTCATCCCAAGAAAGTTTGCATGCAAATTTGCTTCAGGTCCCCGATAGAGAAAACCCTCGACAAATGCTGCTTCTGCCAGATTTAAAAGCAGACAGAAAATGCCTCAAATTTCAAGTTAATTCCGGACTGCTGACTATCAAGCATTGTGGTCGTAAACTCGAAAAACAGTCTACTGATCATTCGTTAGCAAAGGCACACTTGGTAAGTGATCCGTTAGAAACACGGGTTGAATGTACACATGCAGACCATGAAAGAAATCTTTTGGGCACACAAGGTCTGAGAACCAATGTTCCTCCGGCAAATCATGAAAAAACAATTGAGCACAAGAGAGAGATCGCAAAACAAGTGGGGAAAGCTTCACCAAAAAGGACTATTACTGTTTCAAAGAATAGTCGACAGGCAGTTTCACATTTGCAAGGAAAGATGGGTCATCCACATAGGCAAGTGTTTAAAAGCAATGAACCCCCTATATCTTTTGCTCAAAAATCTACTTCAAATGCCCAACTTAAGCAAGCCCCATTAGATGCCTCAGAAAAATGTATGCAGCATTCGTCCACGCTACCTCCTTTTTATTTCGAAGAAAGTGGGAAATTTATCGCTCCAAGTTCTTTCAAAAAATTAATCGTGGTTTCAGCACCGTCATCTCACCAAAAAACAAACTTTCTGTCTGCTACAAAGTACCAAAGTGTAGAATCACCTTCTATTTCTTCGAACTGCTTATTTGCATCAGAACCAAATTCTATTAGCTCAAAACAATCTGTTCGAACTCCCGTACATGCAGTAAAAGCATCATTGAGTACTTCACCAAAACTGCCGGGACTTGCAAATCCTTGTCAGAAATTTATGGATTTTACTCCATCAAGAGCAAGTGCATATCTCACTAGTGCCAAGCAAAAACATGTGCCAGGGAAGAAGACAGCAAATCAGACCCAACTGGATAATTCACACATCATCCAAAACATTCCCGTGAAGACCCCCCAAATTGAAATGGATCTGAAAACTCATACTTTGGAGTCTGCTGTACCATTCACAGATGAAGAAGTTTCCACACCATTAAACATAAACCAAGCAACGGGCATAAAAAGACCATATCGTGTCAAAAAATCCCAAAGTGTGGACAGTAACCAGTTTTCCCCAGAAGAGAATTGCCGTAGAACGAAACGCTCCACTGCTGGACTCCGACCTAAGCGGTATTCAGTGTTATCTTTTGAAAGTGAAGATAAAAAGGAGGAAGAATTTTCGCAAATGAACGTAAAGTTGTGCAAAGATGTGAAAGGAATTAAAGAGGCAAAGCAATGTAGTCCAGCAAAAGAATCATGCGAAGACAAAATATTACCAAATAAGACAGTGTCTGGGAACTCTCCACTTGCCTGCACAAATACACGCAAACCATCCCCACCGACTCGTCCAAAACGCCCTGAAGTTAAATACAACGAGGAATATAAAACATCTATATTCTCAAATCAAAAACGTTACCATATTTCTCCTCCCATTACATCGCACATTAAAGAGAAGCTGCGAGCAAGCTTGTTAAAATCATGTGAAGATTTAGAAATGTGATGGAGTTTAATAAAATAAAAGTTTTTAATACTTTGAAAACTACATCGTATTGTTAAGAGTATCTTCTCTCTCTCTCCCCCCCCCGCCAATTCACTGACCAGATACTTACACATCACAGACTGCGCTTATGTTGAAATGAAGTGTTAGTGGACACTAAATTGTACTTGCTTTTTAGTTTTATTTTCAACTATTTACAGCTATATTTTTTCACATTGTATTCCAGTGTAAAAAAAATGCCTTTTTCATATAATATTGCATGTTTGTTATCAAAGTCAGCATAACAATTTTTCATATATAATATTCAATATATAAAAATAGTTTTTATATAATGCGTGGAGACTGAAGAGGAAAAAATTATTAGGTTTAGTGAAATTTTGACATGGAGAAGTCCTACTGTACATCGTAAAAAAAAAAAAAGAAGAAGAAGAAAAAAATATAAGAGCATATTTTTATGTATTTGAAGGTTGAACTACTTTTCTTTATTATTTTAAAAGTTTACAAAATATGGAAAGTTGTTTGTATATAGTTACGTATTTTTGAAGGAAAGTTTAAAAATATTAGTATTATATAAACTTGGATGCGCAGAATGCTCTGAGGGCATTTCTGTATTTTAATACTAAGCATGTATATATACCATAATACCATACACTATGTTTATGTACAGTGATTTTGAATTACAATATACTCATTTTTTTTTTTTTTTAAAATGCTGTGTTAGTTTTTGCCATGGCTTTAGCAATATGACTTCAGTACGAATCTGATGGGAAGTTTGTTAATAAAGTCAAAAAGATTGTACACTTCCTAACAACATAGTCATTTCCATTTATATCGTAAAATGTAAATAAAAAGCATATATGACTAATCCAGAATTTTATTAAATGTGTTACTTTATATGTGTCTGCAAATGAAAACACAGCAGTTATTCGCTATAGGACAGTGTTGCCACATGGTAGATGTCTGGCTATGCATTTAAATTAAGAGACTGTCATCCTTAGTAGATTTTGGATTTTAATGATTTCGTCTTCTTGCATAATACTTTAGTAATTCTTCAGTTTGATTTCCGTGTCAATGCACAAACTTTGGAAGCAAATGTTTTGTGTTCATTTTCTGACAAGTTGTAAGTCTAAGTTTATATAAGTTGTTGTAAACGTGACTTATTGGGAAAGATTACTTGACTGCTGTAAATAAAATCTCATTTGTATCGGATCTGTTTTCTGTGGTTCGATTGCCTAAACAACAGAGGTTCTGATACTACATAATCTGACACGTCCTTGTGCTATAAAATATCAACAAAAAATCGCTTTTCTTGTTAACGTTGGTGTGGTAAACGATTTTTTTAGTTGGAAGACAATCAATCTCCAATGAATGCAATTGTCAAATGGTTTTATAGCATCCACCGAAAGATTTTTTCTTAACTGCATCCCTTAGTCTCCTGCACCAATTGTTAAATCATTCAACCATTGGAAAATTCCAACAATGATTACCAAATTCAAGGGGCATCATAGAAAATTACAGTTGGTCAAAATTAGAGGTGTAGCCAGGGGGCAGTTTTGGGTATTGTAACCTCCATCGCAATGAAATTTTGTATATTTAACATAGGAATATATGAGTTGTAGCTCTGTAACCCCTCCCATTAAGCCTATAACCCTCCTCTTATGAACTTTCCAGCTACGCTACTTGTCAAAATCACTCTTTGAATGACTTGTTGAACATTCTATGCACCACCACATGCTGCACCGAGTTCAACAAATCATTCAGCAAAAATTTTTGCCTACTTCTAAGCGTTTTGTTTAGGAAATTTTTGTGGTGCAAAGGTCATACTGCATCAATCATACCACCTCTAAACAAAACGTTTCTGTTGAATCATGAAACTGTGAATCTTCTGCAGTGTTATTATGTGTATCATGTGCTTTATAAGCTGTTTTAATACACAATGAAACTCTGGTTGAGCAATTTTTTGGAGAATAAACAAAAAAAATGCAAGAAAATTTACTAAACAAGAGTGCCGTTGTATTCATTTAATAATTCATTTCCTAATTAGGGGCCCTGCGGTGGCGCAGTGTGGTAACGCGTTCTCCTATTGCGCGGCTAATCCGGGTTCGACTCCCAGCAGTGCAAAGAACGCTTACTCAGAGATCTCATAAAGATCGCACTGCTCACTGTAGTCCGGGGTTTGGTTCCCTAGGCCTTAAGAGGTTCGGATTCCTCGGAAAACAGTAGGTCCCGGCGCAGCATGACCACTGTAGTCTTTGAGCCGTAAAACCAAAAAACAAACAAACAAACATTTCCTAATTAAGACTTTTGGTGGGGGTGGGGAGGGGAATCAGATCGGTGGGTATGTAAATTTAAGGATTCACTATATATGCATTTAAAAAAAAGCTATTTTAATATACGTACATTAAATACTTGTTAGTTTAGAATGTTAAACGGAACTTTACACAAAATTAATGTAAATCATGGGCCAATAAAGGTTAATATTGTTTTTTGAATTTTTTCCTTTGTACAGGATGTCTACCGTTCTGGAAAAGTCAGGGAAATTTGAAATTCATTGTAATATATGAAGTATCACCATTTATTTCTTTGGACTGGAACTCACAAAACAACACTTAATAATCAATAGTATACTAATACTTTTATATCTGCTACCAATTCATGCAAAAAGGAGTCATTCCATATTAAATCACCCAGAGGTGGTTGCTCGACCATTTTGTTAATTTTTTATATTTTCACCATAGGTGGTCTTGCTAGTGACTTGCTCAAAACTATTTTTGAATTTTTTTTTATCTGCTGTCATTTTGAATTTACACTCATTTTTGCTTGCCGCTACAAGCAAAAATGTGTGTTTACAAGAGTTTTGAAAAAAGCCTGCTGTGTGGTTTCTGTTACAGACGGCATGTTCTGGTTCTCTCTATCTTAGAGATCCTGGCCTTTCAAAAAATGTATATGTATGTATGTAAGATGAAGTTCTGGTAACTGAGACTTCAATGGGCTTAAACATAGCCCTCATAATGAGAAATTTTGCTGATTTTAAAGGTCTGTAAAATCAAAAGGGCTTGAAACTACAGAATGGATTTTTTTTTTCCCAAGTACTATAGCTAGAAGAGTCTCCAGCCATTGTGAAAAAAATCCTGGGTTGTAAGCTCTTCTGGCCGATTTTGAGCTCAGAAATTGGAAAAATTCCAAAATTTATGAATTTCAAGGTTAAATATCTCAAAAGGGGGGGACCAGCCAAAAAATCAGAATTTTTGGCCATGGATACTCCTACTAGTACTTAGTAAAACCTGTGAAATTCATTTTGGGAATCACACTGATGTTCATGCTAATGACTGTCAAATCTCTCTAAAAATGATAATGTGAAAACATGATAAAGTAGGCTTAAAATGGCCTCATTTCCATTATTTTACAGTCTAAAAATTTTATAAAGGTAAAAAGAATTTAAGATAGGAATTTTGCATAATACAGAATTATCTATTTTTTTTAATACACATGATGTAGCGGAAAACAAAAACTAAAAAAATAAAAAGTAAAAATAAAATTAAAAACCAAAAGGGAAAATAAAACTAAAAGTGAAAATAAAA
>QLNU02005951.1:0-26723 GCA_006491805.2 Dysdera silvatica | reverse complement strand
GTGTTTTGGAGTCCGTGAAATTTTTATGACTGTCACTGATTAGGCATGAGTAGTAGATATCAGTCACCTTTTCTCCTTTACGTTAGTATAATTAGTACTTTTAAATGCAGTGGAACGTGATAAAGTGTCCACCTGAATAAAGCGACCACTTTTTATAAGAGAGAATTGGTAGGGGAGTAGTGGCGTAGGCAGAAAGTTCATAGGGGGGGGGTGTTATAGGCTTAATGTGAGGGGTTACAGAGTTACAACTCATATATTCCTATGTTAAATATACAAAATTTCATTGCAATGGGGGTTACAACCCCCGACCTCCCTGGCTACGCCTCTGGTAGGGACTTGCCCACATATGAGTTGTAGCTCATAACCCTTTCCATTAAGCCTATAGCCCGTCTCTTACAGAGGAAGTAGCCAGTGGGAGGTTTTGGGGGTTGTAACCCCCATCGCAATGAAATTTTGTATATTTAACATAGGAATGTGAGTTGTAGCACTATAATCCATCCCATTAAGCCTATAACCCTCCCCTTATGAACTTTCTGCCTACGCCACTGCTTGTCCATGCCGAAGTCTGTCGTGCATAGTACCCACCTGTCCGAGAGAGGACACAGGAAGGGGTCATGACCTCCAAAATATATTTTTTTACTGTAAAAAATTCAAACTTTCATGATAAATGAAGGGTGTTATTCCAAGACCATGGCAAATTCTGTCCGTGACCCCCCAAATGGAAGTCCTGTATCTGCTCCTGGGCCTGTCTATGGTAGCCATTGCAAACCAGTCCCAAAGCCCAAAGGTGGTCACTTTAAGCAGGTTTTACTCTAGTAGTTTTAAATTTCAAAATTATTTTTTTATAACGTTTACTTCATACTATAAAGTAGTAGTAATAATTTTGTCTATTTCTTAAGAAATAATTGATTTCACTCAGAAAGTAATTTTCTTCAATGCAGCATTCTTTAAAAAAAAGTATTCAAATAAATTATTTTCCCGTGTGGGAGAGTTCACTTATTACGTCACCTATTACGCACCTTGTGGTGGGTGGGTTACCGTTGGTCTTATTTTTCTGTATTGGCCAATGTTAATTTTTGCTTACTTGGGGGTTGTGAGATGTCCAAAATATAGCTTACATAATATTTGACGGCTCCCTGCCCAAGGTCGGACACAGGGAAGTGGTCGCAAGGGTCATGACCCCCAAAACATATTTTTTCACTGTAAAAAATTCCAACTTTCATGATAAATGAAGGGTGTTATTCCAAGACCATGGCAAATTCTGTCCTTGACCCCCACCCCAAAAATCTCTGTCAGCCATGGTCCCTGTCTAAATTTTGAAAACTTCCTTTATTCGTTCCCGGAGAAATCTAGTACCTGTTTTAGTGCTTTTCATTGAAGTTGGCTGGAAACGGATTCCTCCACCAATGTAGGGATATATTGTTTTTGACCGTTGTGCATAGCGTTCCTCGTTTCAGCAGAACGATTTTGCATTTTCAGTGACTGTGCGCCAGCGTACATACATATTTAGTGTAAATATACAGCACCGTGAACTCTTGTCTCTTGTTAACCTAAACGTCGCACAAATTACTTTTAACTTGAAACTGTTCCATTGAGATGACCATTCAAGTGCGTAGTGATAGGAGCATGTTCATTTTTCTGGATGACGAACTATTCTTATCGTGAACGAATTATTGGTTTGCCGCTTTGTGTGTGACCAAGGTAATCAGGCACATATTCAGTGCCTGCTTAACATCTGGGTCCCAAACACAACGAGGGCCCCCAAATTAGCGAAGTTTCTTCACGTATTTTTCCACCACTTCTTGCGTTTACGAGGTCCAAAAGTGATCCAGCACAGTGGTCCCTACTGCGTTGAGACGTTACTGGTTCAGGACCGTGCATAGGATTTCAAAAAAGGAGGTAGGTTAAATAGAAATTCACTTTTAAATCTTACGGAATTTTTTGTAGATTGTCCAAATGAGGTGGGGGGTAACCTCCAACCCCACCCTTGTGTACGATCACTGGCGTACCCAGTGTGGTGTTGGTGAAGACTGTAACAACCCTCCTCCCATTACAATGAAATTTTATATATTTAACATAGGAGTGAAATTTTGTTTGTGTGCGTCTTGAAGTTGCGTGTTGTTGCATACCTGGTTAATTTATCATGGATATATTCAACAGCCTCGAATTTTCTCGCGTTTAAAATATTCGAATAATACGGTTTCATTTTTTAAAAAATTGGAGACAAATTTTATATACACAGCAGAACCTACATTATTCGACTCTCTTCTATCCGGCCACCTGGATTTAACCAGGGGTGATCGTATTCCGGGAATTTCAACTTGCCACTTCCGGGATTTCGTGTTAAAAACTACAAAAATTTCGTTCTGTTTCCTATAATTTTTTATATTCCTTTGGAAAGCAGTCTCTTTACCAAAAATATTAGGTAACTTTTCAGTATATTTTCTGGTATGTTCATGGAATCTGGTTTGGACTTACAATAATCCCTGTATAGAGTCTCAAAGCAAAGTTTAATACAAATTGTGTGGAACAAAATTTGATTTTAGATCTTTGTAAGGTGATAAATAATTTTCGTGAGGTGTAAATAAATAATTTCCAAGTAAAAAACAAACAAACCTATTTTTAAATTAAGAACATTCCATTTCTGTCAAACGCATTCCTATTATAAAAAATGTGTTAGTAATATAATTAGTACTGCCTCAATACTGCCCAGACTTTGAATAGAGGCAGTTTTGATCATTCAGCGGACTCAATTTACCAATGCTAAGTTCCTGGTCCCAATTAATTAGGATAATAGAGGTTTTACTGAAATTCCTGTCACCTCTATATGGAAATTTAAAAAACTGTTATAATTTCTGAAAAAATAAATTGTGTGCTATCACTTTTAAAAATATAAGGGGGGCTACAGGGTTTCAGACATGTTAAATTTAGATTAAGCAAATCAGACTTAAATAATGCACAAATGATAATTAAATATTTAATAAATAATATTTTTATAAATATTGTTAAACAGATTATTACAGTTTTCATAGATATGCAGCACAGCACACAGCCATCCTGGTGAAGCAGTAACGTCCATAGTATAGCCAGCTTCAGAAAAATAATAGTTGAAATTAGTAAAATTTTGTCACTAGTATAACATGTAGGAAAAGATTCTGCAACATTTCAAGAACTATTGTTCCTTTTATCAAGTAAAGTATTGAAGAAGTGAGAATGTCCTGTATTTATACCCAAAGTTCTGGATTTTCTCCATAGCAATCCCCAGGGCTGAGCTTAGGGTGTTAGCGGCTCTGAAAAACCTTTTGAAAAATCAAAACTGATTTCCTGGTACTTGCAATGCATTTTTGGCAGCCCTGGACGGGCACCCAGCTTGCACCCGCTTAAACACGGCTCTGGCAGTCCCACACTCATGTTTTCCCTGAACTATTTATCCCAGTTTTCCCCATTTTCTTGCAGAGGCGTAGCTAGGGAGAGGTTTTGGGGATTGTAACCCCCCCCCCCATTGCAATGCAATTTTGTATAATTAACATATGAGTTGTAGCTCTGTAACCCCTCCCCTTATGAACTTTCTGCCTACACCACTTCCTTCTTGTACATACCTTGTAAGATCCAGGCGTAAGTTTTGAGATGTTAGCATCCTGATTTCTTGATTAAAATGTTTCCAAAGATTCAAGGAAACGTCTGCAAGGGCGAAGAGTAATTTTTATAAAAATAAACTTTTGCAACATTCTGATCAGGAACATGTCCTTTCCTCCAAGCATGTTCTGCTAGAAAGTTGAACATTTCACCGTTTTCGACAACAATATGATTCCCCCTTTTTCTCCATATGAACAGTTTTCCCCTGTCTCGCCTGTATACACTTTTTGCAGGGACAGACCCATGGGGGAAATTAAGGAAATCCCCCAAAAACCATAAAAATGCTGTATAAATCAGTTATAATGAGCGCTGATTGTAACAGCCACCTTCATATAATGATGGAATTCTTAACAAAAAGTTTAAATTCCCCCTCCAATCCCTCTGAGTCCACCTCTGCTTTTTCAGAGTCTCTGCACCGGCCAAACTACATGCGTATCCCCTGTGCTATTTGTCACCAAGGCGTGGCAACCTCCTTCCCAAATTACGTCATCATGCACTCGCTTCCCGGCCACAGTGTTTTTTAAGCTCAGTATAACCTGTTATACTGAGTTTACTACCTATTATACTCTTTTCAAATTTTTTTAATGAAAAAAACTTCTGTCTTTAAGCGTCTGATTTTTTATGGCTTTTGGAATCATTTCCTCCACTTCGTCTTTGATGCCATCTTCCACATATACTCCTCGGAATACGAGCCAACAGCTTTTCAGTATCAACGTTGCGATGCTCCACATTCTCCTCATACCTCCTCTCCCTTCTTCCCACCTCCCATACCTTCTGTGAAGTACGAGTCCAACAGCTGATCAACGCCGATTTGCGAAGTACGAGTCCAATAGCTTTTCATCGCCGACATTGTCGGACTCTACATTCCCCTCAACTCCCCCACATACCCCCTCTAACCTCTTCTCCTCATACCTCCTCTAACCTTTTTCTCTTATACTTCTAACCTCTTCCTTTCATACCTCCTCAAACCTCTTTCGCCTATACTCTCTCTCTCTCCGTCCCAAACATGCTATGAATTCCAATCCATTACGAAAATGACAACATTGAAACATTCGCTCATCCTATCACTACAACTCACAAACCACCACCTTCACAAACGGATGCTACGACACTACAATACAACTACCATGCGCATGCATGCACTTTTAATGCTCCACAAAACTTTTCCTCCATTTTAAGAGTATACCAGTTTTGACGACAAAGCAGGGGATATATCTGTAGTTTTACCTCTGCACCATATCTAGTAAGTAGCTCCAGTCAGTTCTTCCTCAGAAACTTGCGTCTCTTTCACTTTGACTAACAAGTTACATAAAGTTGCAGTTAGCTTGTAGAAGGTCTTACTATCAGATCTCCTCAACACACACACACAATCTTCCCTGAAACACATTCCACATAAAGTAAAACAGCAGTTCCTCTAGTCCGTCCCTGCTGCACAGGTCCCCTATTTCTGCCATCAGATTCTCTTCGAGTAATGAAATTACTTGGGTAGTCATTCTCTACAAGTACCTTCTTGATTCGGAATTCAACTTCTTCGAGCGATCAAGTTGCTTGAATAAACTGATGGTAGAGAGGAACAGTGGTGCACCTACGTAGGGGCCCCTCCCCACCCCCTGGGCTAACAAAGCGAAAAATAATTACTCAAATAGACACTGGTCATTTCTTTTAAAGTAAGATTGAAAATATTGACAATCCCAACGACATTTCCCTGAAGTCTGGTAGCATTGAAAAGACTGCTCTTGAGAAAAGCAACAGCAGTGGCCCGCGACTGTCTTCAAACAACTTTGTAAGAGGTAAAGGTAGAGCAAAACATAATATCAAACACAGTTGAAGTGGAAATTCCGAATGCAGATATTTCTAATTATGTCAAGAAATCTAACCTCACTGATGAAGATAGGATAACAGTGCTAAAAAGTCTTTGCGAACCATATGCAAATTGCAATTTTCCTACGACTATCACTTGTGCTGCATTAAGTCAAGGAACACCTCACCTCAAACGAAATTTCTGCTTACCTTGGATGAATAACCATAAGTAAACAGCTTACTCAAAGGTAGAAGACAGTGCTTCTTGAAAATTTTGTGTTTTCTTTTCACCCCATAAAGCCGATTTAAGATCGACACAAGCCACGGGTCACTTTGTTTCAAAAGGATTTAATAATTGAAAGACCTCGGAGAAGTTAAACCAACATGAAACTTTTATCTATTGTAAGGATTCGGTTCTCAAAGGCGATGATTTTTTAACAGTTATGGAAGGGAAAAAGGCTTCTGTGGATGAAGTAATGGACAGAGGGCAAGTATGTGATGGATAACAATTTTTTTTTTTTTTTCCAAGTGGAATCTTCGTTTTTCAGCCTTAGTTTCTGTTTTTAGTGTGTATCTTCCATTTTCTGCAATTCAATTTAATTCAAAGAAGATTGCAGAAAAATGGAAGATATATACCATTTCCTTTTCATTAAATAGGGATTTCTAAAAGTAAAAATCACCACACAAGCTTGAAAGTTGCGATTTTGTATGACGTCAAGCTTCCGAAAAGTCAATCTTAGTCTAAAAAAAAAATATTAATGTTCTTTATAAATAATTAGTGTTAACCCTAATAATCTGCTATATAATTCTTTTCCATTTCATAAAAATATGAATAATATACATGAGCGTTATTAAAAAAATCCTTATTTTATGGAATATTTATGATACAAATTAAAAAAAAGGCTGTTTTTGAAAAAAAATTTTCTTTGTTAAGTTGGCAAGTATGTAATGGATATGAAATGACTTTTCATTGCAATTTTCTATTGTATATAACAGATACTGGAGGTGTATATATATGATATACTACATTAATAATATTCATTTGTGTAAAGATTTGAAAACAACCCAAGGAATTGTGCTAATAAAAAGCAATTTCGTCCAATAAACCATTTACTCTTTTTAATAAGTTTTATCCAACCCTGGCTCAAACTTTGTTATACTTTTCTCTGACATTAAATCATTTTGAAAATTTTGAAAAAAAAACATTATTGCAGGAAGCACACACATGGACCTGACTCTTCATATGACGACGAAGATATAAGGATGCTGAAACTGTATTGAGTAATGTTGAATTCTGTACGCTCCTAGTTCATTGGTATGTTATATTTCTACTACAGATATGTATATAAAATTAGCCAATTATTGTTAATCTTATTTTATTATTAATAGAAAAATATAGTATTTAAAATTAAAAACATTGTAGAATCTTATGATTATAAAACTCCACAAAATAAAAAAATTCGTTTATTGATACCCACATCGTCGCTCCACAAAAAATTATAAACCTTAGTAAGCTTCCCCCACCCCCATAGATTTACCTTACATTATTAGTATTCTCCATTGCTTTACCTTGCCAAATATTGCAGTATCCTCAAATAAGAGCGAAACTTATTCTACTTAAACATCATCCAATGACAGCTAAATGTGTGCATTTGTCCCCCCAGATAAACATTTATTTATAATGAATATGAATACTAAACTTCAGAAGAGGAACATCGTTAAATTAGATGTGATTGAATTTAAGACCAATAAATGCACATACACTGAGATTTCGAATTTAACTTTTCTCCTTTCTTTAGCATGAGCTAAAACAAGAACTACGTAATTTGCATTTGTGGTCCATGGGATTGGTGATGGCATAGCTCCCAAATCCTTTTTTTTTTCTGCCTTAGTTGCTGTTTTTTGTGTAAACCTTCCATTTTTTTGCAATTTTAAAAAGAACGAAAAAAAATCAATCTTTTCATTAAATAGAGATTTTTAAAAGTAAAAATCACCACACGAGCTTGAAAGTTGTGATTTTGCATGATGTCAAGCTTCCAAAAGGTCACTCTTAGTCTAAAAAAATACCTAGTGTTTACAAATAATTGATGTTAACTCTGGTAAGCTGTTGTATACTTAACTTTCTTTTCCATTGCATAAAAACATAAATAATATGTATGAGTATCATTGAAAATATCCTTACTTTATGAAATATTTACACATTAAAAAGACTTTTAAAAAAAAATTCAGTGTTAAGTTGGCAGGTATGTGATGGATAACTTTTTTTTTTTGGTTTTTACAGTTATGTGTTTTTTGTCATTTTCTATTGTACATAAATAACAGATACTGGAGGTGTATATGATATGCTACATAACTAGTATTCATTTGTGTAAAGATTTGAAAACAACAAGAGTAATTATTTTAAGAGAAACCAATTTTGCCCAATAATAAAACCCATTTAAAAAAAAAGCAGGTTTTATCCAACCCTGCCACAAACTTCGTTACACTTTTACACTTTCTCTTTGACGTTAAATAATTTTTAAAATTTTGAAAAATCATTCTTACAGGAAGCACACAAGTGGATCTGACACTTCTTATGATGAAGATATGAGCGTAAAAGTGTGTTGAGTAATAGTGATGAGGGGTATAAAAAAACTTTTGAAGCTCTTTCAAAGTCTCGACTCTTCAATAATTTAAAATATTTGATTTATGATTATTCTGGCTCAAGCACACACACGTTTGCGTGCTTATGAAACTCATGCATACAAACACCTGTAGAGAAGATGTGTGATTCCAATCCCTTATCCCTAGAAAGTTTGCATGCAAATTTGCTTCAGGTCCCCAATAGAGAAGACCCTCGACAAATGCTGCTTCAGCCAGGTTTAATAGCAGACAGAAAATGCCTCAAATTTCAAATTGATTTTGGAATTCTGACTATCAAGCATCTTGGTCGTAAACCCGAAGAACAGTCTACTGATCATTCGTTAGCAAAGGCACAGTTGGTAAACAGTCCGTTAGAAACACAGGTTGAATGTGCACATGCAAACCAGAAAAGGAAATCTTTCGGGCACAGAAGATTTAAGAACCAATGTTCCTCCGGCAAATTAAGAAAAAACAATTGAGCACACGACAGAGATCACAAAATACGTGGGGAAAGCTTCACCAAAAAGGAACTGTTTCAAAGGATAGTCCACAGGCAGTTTCACATTTGCAAGGAAAGATGAGCCATCCACATAGGCAAGCGTTTAAAAACAATGTACCCCCTATATCTTCTGCACAAAAACCTACTTCAAATGCCCAACTTAAGCAAGCCGCATTAGATGTCTCAGGAAAATGTATGCAGCATTCATCCACACTACCTCCTCTTCATTTCAAAGAAATTGGGAAATTTATCGCTCCAAGTTCTTTCAAAGAATCACCCGTGGTTTCAGCACAGTCATCTCACCAAAAAACAAACTTTCTGTCTACTACAAAGAAGCAAAGTGTAGAATCACTTTCTATTTCTTCGAACTGCTTATTTGGATCAGAACCAAATTCTATTAGCTCAAAACAATCTGTTCGAACTCCCGTACATGCAGAAAAAGCACCATTGAGTACCTCACCAAAACTGCCAGGACTTGCAAATCCTTGTCAGAAATTTATGGATTTAACTGTATCAAGAGCAAGTGCATCTCTCACTAGTGACAAGCAAAATCATGTGCCAGAGAAGAAGACAGCAAATCAGACCCAACTGGATAATTCACACATCATCCAAAATATTCCCGTGAAGAACCCCCAAATTAAAATTGATCTGAAAACGCATACTTTGGAGTCTGCTGTACCATGCACAGATGAAGTTTCCACACCATTGAACATAAATCAAGCAAAGGGAATAAAAAGACCATGTCGTGTCAAAAAATCCCAACGTGTTGACAGTAACCAGTTTTCCCCAGAAGAGAATTGCCGTAGAACCAAACGCTCCACAGCTGGACTCCGACCTAAGCGATATTCAGTGTCAACTTTTGAAAGTGAAGGTAAAAAGGAGGAAAATTTTTCGCAAATGAATAAGAAGCTGCGCAAAAACGTGAAAGGAATTAAAGAGGCAAAGCAATGTAGTCCAGCAAAAAAATCACGAGAGGACGAAATATTACCAAATAAGACAGCGTCTTGGAACTCTCCACTTGCCTGCACAAGTATAAGCGAACCATCCCCACCTACTTGTCCAAAATCCAAAAATTCGAAAGGGAATAACCAACAAAGCGGTCAGCCTTCCAATCAAACAGTAAAAAGTAGTAAAATACAAAAGTCTGAACTGGATATCACAAAGTTTGCAGGTGAAAAATTGGCACCGTTTGCTACACCTAGCCCACAAATAAATCTTCCATCTCAGGTTAAAGGCAAGCGTATTGGAAAAAAATATAAAGTCTACATTCTTCCATACTCATCAACTGATAAAAGCAAGCCCAGCAAAATGCAGGGTATAGAAAAACTGAATTGCATATCATTGAGCACCAATACTACATATTTTACATCAAATATCCCTGATGATGAATATGTGCATCCAGTAAAATGCAAAAATGCCACGGAAAAATCAACATTGAAAGGAAGACAAAAGCACACGAGGAAAAATAAATTTAAAGACCTTCCCGTAGCTCAACCTACAAATTCATCATTGTATAATAGTGCCAGAAACTATTCAAAATCGTCAAAAGAGCCGCAGGAGTTGTCATCAAACTCTAACGTCCCCATAGCTATACAGAATAGTCCAACCAAAACTCCCACTGAGAAACCCAAAACAGAATATCTAAAGGTTATTACACCAGTTATTCCTAATTTCTACACATTAAATGCATACCAGGAAAAAATGGAATTGTCAGAGGATAGCACTTGCAAACCAAATGTGTTTGACAGTACATTAAGTGACAATGCATCTATTATGTGCCGACAGTTAGTTGGTAATGCACCTGTTGAAGTTGGTGAAAATTCATCTCTGGAATTGCTAAAGGACTATTCAGTACCAAGTTCCTTACACGTGAACCAGAAAGTCACAATGCACAAACAAAAGCAAGTATCAAATTCAGAATTGTGTAATGAAAAAGCAAGTGGTATTCCTCATATCACCAAAGGAAATGAAGAGCTAGCTGGTATTTTGCAGGCCATACAAAAATTTAGTTCATCGGATGGACCTAATGAAAAACAAAAGGCTTGTATTTCCAGCACACCAGATGACATTAGGAATAAATTGCCGGAACTTGTGGTGGGGGTTCCCAAGACGAAAAAAAATATGGATTTTCCAATAAATGGAGATAGAACGTCTGTATCAAGTTCGATTGATTTGAATCTGTCTTCTGAAGAGGGAGGCAAGCTCAAAAATATAAAGCCACCAAGCTTTTCCCAAGCACTGAAACAGTTTGCCACTTCTACATCTGGAGATACAGAATCTATATCTACTCAAGTTCTTCCATCAGTAAAAATTCCCAAGACACTAACTGTATCAGTGAATAGCACCAAAGATTCAGAAGGGCGTAACCAACAAAGTGGTCAGCCTTCCAGTCAAACAGTAAAAGGTAGTAAAATACAAAAGCCTGAACAGAATATCACAACGTTTGCAGGTGAAAAAATGGCATTGTTTGCTACACCTAGCCCACTAATAAATCTTCCGTCTCAGGTTAAAGGCAGGCGTATTGGAAAAAATGATAAAGTCTACATTCTTCGATACTCATCAACTGATAAAAACAAGCCCAGCAAAATACTGGATTTAGAAAAAATGAATGTCATACCATTGAGCACCAATACTACATGTTTGACGTCAAATAGCCCTGTACAGGACTGCACCATGACTAAAATAAACGAATCTAATTCATGCAATACGTCAGAAGACAAAATTGAGCTTTCACCTAAAGAATCTTTGGCTCCAGAAGTACATTCAAATCAAAATTCTCGAGTTGCTAGTAAATGCGCTATGAAAAGAAAAAGTACTGATAGCTACCTTACACCACGTATGATAACATACTCAAACGTTCCAAAAAGGAGGAGAAAATTGTCAAATGCTGAAAATTGTACTGGGTTAAAAGAGGATAACCTTCTTTGCTCAAACGCAATAGAGACTGAATCAACTATTAGTACAATCAGCCAAAATCTACAATATCAAGAAAAAAGAGATTTGTCTATGGAAGTTGAGACATCACAGTCAGCTATGATGAAACCTGAGGTTGAATTACCTGTGCCATCTGCATCAACTGTAAAACAAGTGGCTCAATGTGACTCAAACACACAGATGCGTGCATATTTGTGTGACTTATGCATACAAACACCTATAGAGCAGATGTGTGATTCTAATCCCTCATCCCAAGAAAGATTGCATGCAAATTTGCTTCAGGTCCCCAATAGGGAAAACCCTCGACAAATACTGCTACGGCTAGATTTACCAGCAGACAGAAAATGCCTCAAATTTGAAGTTGACTTGGAACATTTGACTATCAAGCATCTTGGTCGTAAACCCGAAGAACAGTCTACTGATCATTCATTGGCAAAGGCACAGTTGGTAAATGCTCCGTTAGAAACACGGATTGAATGTACACATGCAAACCATGAAAGAAATCTTTCGGGCACACAAGATTTGAGAACCAATGTTTCTCCTACAAATCAAGAAAAAACAATTAAGCACAAGACAGCCATCACAAAACAAGTGGGGAAATCTTCACCAAGAAGGACTATTACTGTTTTGAAGGATAGTCCACAAGCAGTTTCACATTTGCAAGGAAAGATGAGCCATCCACATAGGCAAGCATTTAAAAGCAATGTACCCCCTATATCTTCTGCACAAAAACCTACTTCAAATGCCCAACTTAAGCAAACCACATTAGACATCTCAGGAAAATGTGTGCAGCATTTGTCCACACTACCTCCTCCGTATTTCAAAGAAAATGAGAAATTTATCTCTCCAAGTTCTTTCAAAAAATCACCCGTGATAAAAAGACCCTATCGTGTCAAAAAATCCCAAAGTGTGGACAGTAACCAGTTTTCCCCAGAAGAGAATTGCCGTAGAACCAAACGCTCCACTGCTGGACTCCGACCTAAGCGGTATTCAGTGTCACCTTTTGAAAGTGAAGATAAAAAGGAGGAAGAATTTTCACAAATGAACGTAAAGTTGTGCAAAGATGTGAAAGGAATTAAAGAGGCAAAGCAATGTAGTCCAGCAAAAGAATCATGCAAAGACAAAATATTACCAAATATGACAGTGTCTGGGAACTCTCCACTTGCCTGCACAAATACACGCAAACCATCCCCACAGACTCGTCCAAAATGCCCTGAAGTTAAAAACAACGAGGAATATAAAACATCTCTATTCTTAAGGCAAAAACTTTTCCATCTTTATCCTCCCAATACATCACACCTTAAAGAGAAACTGCGAGCAATCATGTTAAAATCTCGTGAAGATCAAGAAATGTGATGGAATTTGAAATTTTTAATACTTCAACATGTTAAAATGCCACCCCAGACCCGACAGACTGGCACTAGCCTTTCCCACTCTTAACAATAGGATGTATAGCTACACAGAATGTGCACATGCAATATGCCTATGTTGAAATGTAGTGTTAATGGACATTAAACCCTACTTGCTCTTTTGTTTTATTTTCAACCATTTACAGCTGTATTTTTTCACATTGTATTCCAGTGTAAAAAAAAAAAAAAGTTTTTTTCATATAATGTTGCATGTTTGTGTGAAATTGTTATATAGTAAGAGCTCTGTATGTCGAAGTCAACATAACGATTTTTCATTTATAATATTCAGTATATGAAAGTAATTTTTATATAATGAGTAGAGACTTAAAAAAAATTAAGAGGTTCACTGAAACTTTTATCTATAGAGAATTTTGATGTGCAAAAGTCCTACTGTACATCGTAAAAAAAGACATGTTTTTATGTATTTGAAGATTGAATTTCTTTTATCATTTTAAAAGTTTACAAAGTATGTAAAGCTAATTATATATAGTTGCTTGTTTTTGAAGGAAAGTTTAAAAATATTTGTATTGTATAAACTTGGATGCGCAGAATGCTCCGAGGGCATTTCCATATTTTAATACTAAGTATGTGTATTTATACCATACATTATGTCTATGTATAGAGATTTTGAATTTCAATCCACTTTTTTTTTTTTTAATGCTGTGTTAGTTTTTGCCATGGCTTTAGCAATATTACTTCAGTTTGTGTTATGTTATATGTGTCTGCAAATGAAAACACAGCAGTTATTTCATTATAGGACAGTGTTGCCACATATTTGAGTCTGGCTATGTATGTAAATCAAGAGACCATCATTCTTATTAGATTTTGGATTTTAATGATTTCCATGTCAACGCACAAAATTTGGAAGCAAATGTTTATTTTCTTACGAGTAAAGTTGTAGGTCTAAGTTCATATAATTTGTTGTAAACATGCCTTAAGAAAAATTACTTGACTACTGTAAATCAAATCTCATTTGTATCGGATCTGTTTTCTGCGGTTTGATTGCCTAAACAACAGAGGTTCTGATACTACATAATCTGACACGTCCTTGTGCTATAAAATATCAACAAAAAATAGCTTTTCTTATTAACATTGGTGTTGTAAACGATTTTTTTAGTTGAAGACAATCAATCTCCAATGAGTGCAATTGTCGAATGATTTTATAGCATCCACCGAAAGATTTTTTCTTAACTGCATCCCTTAGTCTCCTGCGCCAATTGTTAAATCATGCAACCATTGGAAAATTCCAACAATGATTACCAAATTCAAAGGGCGTCGTAGAAAATTACAGTTGGTCAAAATCAGAGGTGTAGCCAGGAGGCACTTTTGGAGTTATAACCCTCCCCTCCCATCTCAATGACATTTTGTATACTTAACATAAGAATATATGTTGTAGCTCTGTAACCTCTCCCATTAAGCCTATAACCCTCCTCCTCTTATTAACTTTCCAGCTGCCCCACTTGTCAAAATCACTCTCTGAATGACTTGTTGAACATTCTATGCACCACCACATGCTGCACCGAGTTCAACAAATCATTCAGCAAAAATTTTTGCCTACTTCTAAATTGGTAATTTGGATTGCCTTTTGCATAGATGTATGCAGAAAGTTCGTAAGGGAAGGGGTTATATGCTCAATAGGAGGATTACAGAGCTGCAACTCACATTTTCCTATGTTATACAAAATTTCATCGCAATGGGGGGTTACAACCCCCATCAACACCTCCCTGCATACGCCAATGGCCTTGCGGTAAATGTTGATTGAGGAAGGCAGAATTTGTTGGTGACGAGTGAAGGTCATCTATTCCATCTAGGAGACCACACTGAATTAAGCAATAGAATTTGAATATATTGGTCTTAACGCTAACTATTGTTCCTCACCACGACCCAAAGATGTTCGATGAGTTGAGATTAAGACTCTGGAAGGACTATTGCAATCGTTTTATGCATACCTCCTCATGCTAATCTGTTAAAGAAGCAGCAGCTTCGTGGTAATAACATCGTTGGTTTGTGGTTTTACGGCTCAAGGACTACAATGGTCATGCTGTGCCAGGACCTACAGTTTTCCAAGAAATACAAACCTCTTAAGGCCTAGGGAACCAACCACCGAACTACAATGAGCAATGCAAAAGCAATAACATTCGTCTGTTCCATAGAATTGATGCAGTATAAGAAACATCGATTTATCAAAAATGTCAATATGCATCCCTATGGTAACTTAAACTGTTCATCGTTTTATGGCTCAAGGACTACAGTGGTCATATGCTGCACCAGGGCGTACTGTTTTCGCGAGAAACACAAGCCTCTGGACCTACAGTTTTCTGATGATTCCGAACCTCTTGAGGCCTAGGGAACTAAACCCCTGACTTTAGTGAGCAGTGCAATATTTATGAGATCTGAGTAAGTGTTCTTGGCACCATTGGAAGTCGAACCAGGGTTAATAGCACGCTAGCCCTGTGGTAACATGAACAAAGAGCAGTAGTTCAAGTCCATACCAGCTGAACAAACCCCCATACAAGAATTCAAATTATGTAATATATATAGGAGTATACAAATAAGTATTGGTAGATAGTTTATATCATACTGTTCAAAGACTAAGTACAAGTTAGCATGGCATTTTCAAAATGGACAATAATGCTTAGTTTTCCAATTTTTCGTTTTGTATTGTTCATCATTAATCAAATTAAATCTTAATAATTTAACCCAAATTTTATCAACCAGTTAATTCACTGACCTGTAAAATTAAAAGTTTAAAAATTACTTTTTTTATATAAAATTTTTACTGAAAACTACCAATGTAAAATTATTTTTATAGCAGATGCATGATGTTAGGCTTTGTATATGACTTCTACACATGTATGTAACATATGGTATAAAAGTTTTACCAAATTTCGTCCAAATTGATTGTATATTTTTTGAGTCTGTATACAATAAAATAAGTAAATATTTTTTGAGTTATATTTATGCCTATTGTGGAAATTGATTTTACTATTTTTCCTCCTAATTATAATTTTCATACAAGTTGCAAATTGTGCAAACAAGACAATTGTGCCACAAGGAAACTTCAGAATTTTGATAAAATAACTACATTATTATAATGGAGTGTGACTGTAATTACATTCGGTAAAACTATATATTAATCCCTAATCGCCAAGCACCTTCTGATATCGCCCAAACTTTCACTGTTCTTTTTAAATTGATCCAAGAATACTTTTTTTTTTTGCATAGTCCACTTGGATGTTAATTCTACCATAGCGTCCCTTGCCCATTGCTTGTTCCTAGAAACATCACTGAAACGAATGCTGACGGTCATTGCACTCATCCACCAAAACGATGTTTTTCGACCCAGTACTTTTCCCGAATCAGGACAAGCCTAGTGTGTATGGTGGGTCCCCATACCTTCTTACTACTACCTGCTTACTAAAAACATCAGTAAATAAACCGCAATTTCTTGAGTTTTCAATGGTGAAAATGAAAATTTTGGATGGTTTTTTAAAGAAACTCGGATACTGTTACAGAATCTGTCCCCCAGCAACTCTTTAGTGGGAAGTGTTTCCAACACGCATGGCAACAGTAACGCTGGCTTATGACCATGTTTACGTCATGTTAACAACATGGATGTCTCGATTCAGCGAAGTTGAAAAAAGGAGGTACAAACCTTTATTGCTCTTTTTTTTATCGGATGTGTGTGTGGTTTTTGTGGCGGGGAAAAAAAGTTTTCTGGTCTATTTTTATGTGGGTGCTGTAATATAAACTTCGCCTTCTTTTCTCTGTGTGCCTCCTCTTCTCCACCTCCTTATCCTTTCCCCGCTCCCTTTCCTCTCCATCTTTTCTTTCCTTCCTTCCTCGTCCCTTTCCCACCACCTCTTTCCCCCCTCTCCCCTTTTCTGCCTCCTCATCCCTTCTTTTCTCCTTTACTCCCTCCCTCCTTTCTTCCACCCCTGTCATGAACATTCTTGTAATGGCACTGAACAGCATCATTCAAACTAGGCGGAACTCGCGATTTCATCTCGCACTTGTATCCGGATGAAATTAATTCTTTTATAACCTACTCCAGCATATTTTTCTCTTTTAAGCCTAATTCCACAAAAAAAAAATCAATCGTTCAAACATAATATAATCCACATCACCACGAACAGTGAGAAAGAATGGTGAACCATGTGAAAATGCTCGTATGTATAACATCACAATCCCTCCTTCAGCAACTTTTCTCTTTCCTAAAGGAAAAAAAAGGTCACTGGGGGACGAATTCTGTAACATCACCAAAACTTGCCTCAATCTTTGTTGGTTATATTGTCATAGTGTTTATGCCAAATAATATATAAGCGAGTTCTTTTTAATACATTTACGAAAATCCCAGGCTCGCAAAACATTAATCCATCATGGCATTACCTGGGAAGAAATTTGGTGGCAGAGGAATAATATGCACTTGTGCTGTACTTTCTTTAAGTTATGCATCTTAAAATCAGAGCTGGAATTGAGTATCGTTCAATTAAGAATGATCCAAATATTATATCGTGCAAGGCCTTTCAGAGAAAACGTGAGGCCCAAGACAGCTAATATTTTAGAGGCCCTTCAAAATTGACATACATGCACATGTAACGTATAATTGAGTTACCAAGTTGAGGCCCCCAATATTGCAGAACCTGGGGCAGCAGCCCCTCTTGCCTCCCCACCTCTGATAGGCCCCGATTCAACAGACTTCAGTTCATAGCTATAAGCTTATATGTTTATGCTTTAAGACACATGGACATCTAAAATCATTCTGTACCAGAACCAAGTTTTTCCAAGGGCACTAAAAGCAGTAGCAGTTTCAGAGAAAATTTGGGGAGGTGCAAATTCCTACCCATGTGCATGGGCACTATAATGAAATCCGGTTATATTTGGAGGGCATGGCCCCAGCCTAGAATCGCCACTGATTAAGCTTAGTAGATGAAACAGGCCTGTAGCTAAGCCAGGGACCTGACCCCAGTTGCCCCATCGAGCTATATATAGAGAAAGAGCAGTCTCTAGGTGCCTTTTGCCCCATATGTCCTCTGCCTTGCTCCAGTAGCCCCTTCATCCTGGCTACAGACCCGAGATGAAAACTAGAATATATTTTACTCTCTGTTGCCAGTGCAAATTACACTGCCTCTTAGAATTGAGCCACAAAGTTTTCTGATCCTGTATGAAAAAGAAGTCATTTAAGGTTAATTTTCAACGTTGCATGATTCCAGGATTTTTACCAGCAAACAGGAACTATTATGGCTAGCTTGCATCCTGTTATCCTACACATATGCACTCGGTGGCAAATCAATAGCTAGCCAGCAAAGTACATTTCTTACGGTTTCCGATTAAATTTCTTAAAATAGTTTAATCCACCTCCAAGGTGTTCCTCCCTATTATGGTAATTCTCTAAATGCTTTGGTGCATGTGGTGACTTTGGGATTGGATTAAATTTACCTTATACTTTTGCAAAATTTATTGAGGGTGTAGAACCTTGGTTTAACACCAGAAGGAGGGGGGTAATTCAAGGAAAGTACGGAGGTCCCCTCACCCCACAAAACAAAAATATACCTTAATTTTTTGACATTTCGATTATTACAAATTCCGAACATTCCTCCATCAATTAAAAAAGTGCTGAGATGTCAGTACACAAGCACGTCAACCATAATGGAAAGTTTTAAATAATTGCTGTAATCTGGAGTAACACATCCAATTGTGTTGCAAAGGAAATATGTGTAGTAAAAAAAAGGACATCGTTTTAAAAACAACGAGGAAAATTAAAGCCAAACGGATAAGAGATACTGGTTGAAGTGGTAACAGATTAAAACATGACCAGTTAACAGGAAGTCCCTGCATTTGGAAATGGCATGGATTGTAGATGAGGTCAATCTGTAACAATGAGTGGTGTGCAACTGGAGTACTGAAAAAAATGCAGGACATTCCAGCCACAAACAAGATTTGATTTTAAGCTATCCATTCACTAATATTCAGAAAGTGATGAAAAAGTGGGGAGGGGGTAGAATTGAATTACAATGCCTTCAATCCGAGTTACAGAATGGAAAAGTGTTAGCGTAAGTAATTGATTTAGTTTATCTTTAAATGATTTAGCTCACTGTTTTTGCGTAGACTGAGTGTTAATGCAGAACATGCACCCATCACCAATGACCATAGTGACAGTCCACCATGATGGAATGTTTTTGGGGCTTTTTATATGGTACTTTTCCTGAATCAGTACATGGATTGTTGGGAGAGCACCCCTGCCCCGAATAGATGCATGCAGACAATCCCAGCATTGCAATTTCTTGAATCTGTACATCTTGCAATAGTGAAAATTAAAAAAAAAGAATTTACAATATTATAAGCAGTCATATGATATGACACCAGAAGAGAAACGAGCCATGGCAAGATATAAGTGGAACTACGTACAGCCAATTCACCAAAACCCAAAGTTACCGTAAATTTCTTTCTTATTTACTAAATGAGGTAAAAACTAGTTTCTTGATGAGTATAGGCCGTAGATTAATGTGTTTTGGTGAATTAGCTTCACGCGGTTCCATTTAAATCTCGCCGCATGAAAAACTACTTTTAAAGTGGTTCCCAGAAAAACACCAAAGGGAGTGTGTGTTTTGCAGTAGTGCCACAGACTTTTCTCATACAATGTATTTTCATCAGACAGATGTAACTGAAAACATCCATGGACTCAGTTGCAAAACAAGTAAAATTGAAGTTATTCAAGGTGTCTAATTTTCAAATGCATTGTTCAATCATTCATGGTTAATTGTATTAGATTGTAGGTTGATTTATAAATACAGTACATTAATTACAATAATGAAAGTTACATACCTGAATTGAGCTTTCTTTTAAAAAATGCATCAGGGGCGTCTTAACGAATGGGCGTAGGGCAGACTAAAATAGCAAAGTTTATTTCTAAAAAGTCTCCCCGTTATTTGTAGCCTGCTCCGAAATGTTAGGCTACCGATTAATTTACCTTTAAAGCCAGATTCTTCTAGCAGCGCACTTTTCTGCGTTACACGTAATATAAAACACTTTCCCTCAAATAATGAACAGCTGACCGGATTTCACCTAGAAACTTCGAAAAACGCGGTTGACGGCCCGATTATTATTGGATACGGTTTATGAAAATAAAGCTCACAAAAGAGGGCTACATTTTTATGTTTGCTGTTTAATATATGATCCGAAGGGGGTATTAATTATTATTCATTAAATTCATGAATATTTAAAGTTAGTTCAAACTACATAATGCACTATCAGGAACGTTTCTAGATGATCGTGCACCCCTGGAAGAAACGATCAAATTGCCCCCCCCCCCAATTACGGATATATTTTCCCCTTGTGAGTTATTTCAGCCGATTGACCCCTCTCTTCATTAGCGCCCCTGGCGTGGCCCCTATCGTCGCCACTCTGTAACTACGGCCCTGTGTACTACTTCAAAAAAAAGTACGATTTTGCAAAACAAAGAACAGCACGTTACTATGCTCCTCTCACACGAATGGTCTTTTACGCGCATCGCTCTGGTGCAAAACAATTCTTCGCGCTCTAGAAAATCACCCCAATTATTTTTATATTGACAATTTACTCGCAAAGAAAACAGTGGCGGATTAAGCGACTGGCGGCCACCAGGGGGCCCTCGAGCTTGAGAGATTCCCCGTTAAAAAATACCACAACACAAAAAGCGAAAGATGAAATACTTAATATTATTCGCTTATTTTACGTATATAAGTACAGAAAGTTTTTTATTAAATTAAAGTTAATTAATCATATTAGTTCAAACATGCACTGGCGCACCCACATAGGGGTCCCGGGCCCCCCTTGGGCTAACAAAGCGAAAAATTATTACGCCAACAGACACTGAAATTCTTCTTTTTTTTAAGTAGTAAAATTTAAAGTTGTGACGATTCCAGCGACATTTCACTGAACTCTGTGATATTGACGAGACTGCTGTTGAGGTAAGCAACCACAGTCGCTAGGGCTGTGTTCAAACGCTTTCCAGGAGGTAAAGGTAGACCAAAACAATTAAATTGGAAATTCTGACTGTAGATATTTCTAATTATGTCAAGAAATCTAACCTCACCGATGAAAATAGGATAACAATGTTTAAAAGTCTTTAAGAATCATACTGTACTGTCTGTCTCGTGTGTTGGCTTCGGACATCGTGATCTTTAAAGCAGGATTCTTCTTCAATATTTATTTGTTTCATTATTTTCATTTGAATTCAAAGGTCGCCAAATTATTCTTTTGTTGAATATTATCACGAGACTGAAGTGAAATTTTTCAGAAACTAACTAGCCATTTGGCGAAGAAAAGTTTTTACGCAAGAGTTTTACATCATAGTCCAGTACTGATAGCTCGAAACTTTAAATAATATTTTGAATCCAATTTTTTTCTAATAGTTTTTGTGCTGTGCATATAATAGTACAATATTTTGACTATCATTTACGATTGTATACATCTTTTATCCGTAATATTATCTATTTTAATTAATGTTACATCTTATTGTATTTCGCTTATTTAATACTACTAAACATGTTATTTGATGCGTTCGCCAGCAGTATCTATCATTGAGTGGCAGCGCGCTTGTTAGGCCTTCTCTGTTAAGTCTTTTTCAGCTGTCCCCCTCCGCGTGTGTCGCATGTCGAATTCGTGGAAAATAAGTTATATGCAAATTGCAATTTTCCTACGACCATCATTAGTGCTGTATAAAGTTTAGGAAAATCTCACTACAGTTGAAAGTTCTGTCCATCCGAACTGAGTATGCATAATATGCCCAAAGGCAGAAAAGACAGTGCCTATAGCAAATTTTATGTGTTCTTTTTTCACCCCATGAAGTCGGACACAAGCCACAGATCTACCTGTTTCAAAAGAGTTTAATAATTGGAAGAAGACTTTGAAGAAGTTCAGCAAACAAAGAACTTTTCTCTATCATAAGAATTCAGTTCACAAAGCCGATGAGTTTTTAAAGGTCGCAAAAGGAAAAAAGGCTTCCGTAGATCAAGTAGTGGACAGAGGGCAAGCAAAAGCAAGTTTTGCACAATAGGCTTATTTTTAAACCTATTCCTAAAACAGTAATTTTTTATGGAGGACAAGGGCTGGCCATTGTAGAATTGTATAAACAAAATCTACTACTATTTTTAATTATTTGAGTATCTTGCACTGTAGAATTATTAGTTATTTAATAATGACAAATGAGCACAAAAAAACAATCGTAGTTGATATGGTCTTTGGCCATTTTTTCCACCAAAAATTCCTTGCACCACTGGGCCTCCCCCTTGGGAATATTATGGGTGCGCCACTGCAAAAAATGAGTGTAGAATAATTAAATGGTACTGTAACTAGAGCCCGTATTATATGCAATTACATATTTTAGTGTTTGTGCATATAAATGCACAAAAAAGATCTAGAATAAATGCATATTTTAAGGGTTTTAGTAATTTTAAGAATTTTATTATTTCCTTGTCCGAAAAATTGCACCACAATACTGAACTTTCCTCTTACTTCTTATCTAAGCGAAAAGGCAATGAAATTTGTAAATGTACACGTTCAATTATGTCTTTAAGGCGCCAAGATGTTACCATAACTGAATTATAGCCACCATCCTTACGTAAACCAAAGATGAGTTTTGCTATGCTTAGCTGACAATTGATTGAAGGTCAAATTAAAACAAACACTTATTCTAAAATTCCACACCACTTTTCCTTAGCGATAGACAGTGGTCTATCATTGATAAACTATCCGTAATAAATAACCCGCGAAAATATATGTGCTGTTCAATACCTCTTGTAGCTCTGAAAAGGTTCCTTTTGGGCCATAAAAATGCTATTACATGATAGAAGATAAAGCTTAACTGTTTAGAACAACGAGAGACACATTTTGTTATACAGTCATAGAATTTACTATGTACAAAACATATGATTTAATGTATATCGAATTTTTCTACTCGGCGGTTAATAATAAATGTATTTGTTTCAAAATACGGGTCATAAGATTTTCAAAAGTTAAACATTTTAAATGCATGTTTATTCATTTAAGTAGATATTTTGAGGCTCATTAGTGCATATAATCTGGGCTCTAGTCATAACTTTAGTTTCACCGTGTATTATGTGCGTCCATATGAGTACTTCTGGGGGTGGGGGATTGAGAAAAATTATTACTTCTCAAGGCTTTCAAAAATTTTAGTGAATGTACAAGATACTAAAATGCTACAAAAATAATTGATACTGCTTGACAATTAGTAATGAGCTAAAAAGTACCTTACTTTAAAATGCGCTTGTAAATCTTTTGAAAGTAAATGCACGACAGAATCGGGCAAATAAAATTTTTAAACGGCTAGAGGGGCTCGAGACCCCTCTGAAGAATCGGTTTGAACTTCGTTCGGTCGTTCACGTGATCGGAAGTTACTCCGACGGCAAAGGTGGGGGCGAAAGTCAGTCAGTGTGTTTATCACAGTTGATCAGGAAGGTTGTCTTTGTGGTTCGCTCCACGAGCGAATGATCTACGCGTAGTTTTTGTGAGTAATAATTGTCTTTGTGCTGCATCTTCATTAGTTGTTCGTAATTAAATTGTACAGTCCAGAAAAGTAGTAACGTTTAATTTTGTGTGTGTGTGAAAGTAATAATTCCTGGTCGCTGCATTGTCGACGGTTTTGTTAGATAAGCTAAAATGTTCATTTGTTTTGGTAAGTCGACCCGGAGACTTGGTAATTTACCAGCGTTGTGCGTGCTTATTTTTTAAAGTGAAATTCCACGAATTTCGGCTAATACAGTGTGTTTCTATTTTCGTTGTGCTGTGGTCATGGTTGGCGACCCAGCATTTTCTTCGAAATAAGTGAAGAAGTGTTCGGAGTGAACAGGGTTCGTATTTTTTAAATAAATTGGTACATTAATTTTAATTGGTATAATTAATTTAATAATTTTGTGGAAATTTATGTTATTTCTGTCCTCTTGTTTCTGTTCCCTGTTTTGATTTTTTGTTTGAACTTGTGGGTTTTCAGTTGTATTTATGGATAAATTGAAAACTAATAAGCGAGTGCTCAAGGCATCGCTTACAAAGCTAAGGGAAAATGTGGAGTGTGAAACATTTGGGGAAGATAAATCAAAAGTAGTTCTATTCAAGTCAAAAATTGTGGATTTGGAGAAAAAGTTTAATGACCTTTTTGATAAAATTTTTGAATTGTGTAAGGATGAAGAATTTGATACGTTTTTATTGGAGTCTCAGGAACTCCAGGAGATCATTGATAATTTGAATTTAGTTATCCTACGTATTGAAAATCAAACGGAACCTGAGAAAAAGGTAGTTAATACACAGGAAGCTGTGAATGTGAGGCTTCCGGAGTTTCACATTCCAAGTTTTTCTGGGTGTTCGATTATAGATTGGCTCTCCTTTAGTGATTTGTTTTGGGCAAGTGTTGGTCAAAATAATGAAATTTCACAGGCACAAAAATTGCAATATTTAAGAGGTGCTTTGAAAGGGGATGCTCTTCGCATCATTCAATCCATTCCTATTACAGATGCCAATTTTGACATTGCTTGGGGTCTGCTAAAGGAGAGGTACTCTAACAAAAGAGAACTTGTATTTGCATTGCTCAAAAGGCTATGGAGTTTGCCTCAATTGAGTACTGAAAATGCACATCATTTGTTAAATATAGTTGACAGTGCTAAGGAAATAGTTCGCTCATTAGAGAGCATTGATATAAAATAGAGAATTTCGCAACTTCAATGATAGTGTTTGTGTGAATCCAAAAAATGGACCCAGCCACAAGGGCTTGGTGGGAAAGAAATTTAAGGGATGACACTATTCCATCCTTAAATGATTTGCTACATTTTTTAACCCTTCACTCCCGAACACTGCAACAAAATAAAACTCAGGTTTTCAAGAAACCAGTGCAAAAGGTTTCTTCATTTGCATCCCAAGTAAAGGGACAGTGTGTTTTCTGTAATGGCAACCACTATGTGTATGGTTGTTCTGAATTTAAAGCATTAACAGTACAAAACGTCATAATTTTGTGAAGAATCAAGGGCTCTGTTTCAATTGTCTTCAGAGTCACAAAGTTAATGCTTGCAAAAGCAAATTTAAATGTAAGGAGTGTGATAAGAAGCACAATATGCTTCTTCATTTTGAGAAAAATCATCAGACTTCAAGCCCTACTACTTCCTTGTCAGCAGATGCAAATGTCTTCATTCCGAAGTTTACTGACTCAGACAAACCCACAGCTCCTAATGTTACTGAAGCAGTTTGGTCGAATGTTTCTTCTTGTGTTTCGCACCTCGGCGTGCCAAAGTAGGTGCTCCTGTGCACTGCCTTAATCAAAATATTAGACGCTTCAAATAATTATCAGTGTTTTCGAGCTCTTCTAGATCCTGGGTCCCAGGCCTCATTTATTTCAGAAGAGTGTTGCAACAGTCTGGGCCTATTTAGGAGAAAGGCAAGAATACAAATCTCTTGCCTTGGTTCTTCTGATACTCATACAAATGGTACAACCAACATAACATTTGTACCTCATTTCAAATCTAATCCTCTGTTTTCGACTTCAGTGTTTGTAATCAATAAGATTATAGGAGAGCTGCCACATTATTCATTAGATCCCAGCTTTGCTGAGCAGTTCAATGACTTAACGCTAGCAGATCCCACATTTTTCCAAACCGGTCCCATTGACATCCTGCTGGGCTTTGATATTTCTTTACCTATGCTAAAGGGTGAATTAATGAAGTATGGTGCCGAAAAGCCCTTTGCCGTCCGTTCAGAGTTAGGATGGGTAGTTTCTGGCAATGTTTAAGTTTCGTCCAAAAAACCATCCTCAATTCTTGTGAATAACATTCATGTAGACACTCACGATTTAATTTCTAAATTTTGAAACCTGGATTCAGTGCCCATGGCAAATTCATTAACAAAAGCAGAACAAGCTTGTGACAACCACTTTAGTAACAATCATTCTAGAGACACAAGTGGAAAATATATTGTAAGGTTGCCTTTTCTTTCGTCTCCTTGTCAATTGGGAGATTCAAAGCAGTCAGCTTTATATCGATTCTGTTCTTTGGAAAAAATGTTGTCATCGAAACCTGACTTATACAACCGCTACAGAGCTTTTATGAAAGAGTACCTTGAATTTGGACATATGAAAAAAATTGAAGAGCCAGTATCTGAACAGAAATCAACTTATTATTTGCCCCATCATGCTGTGATCAAGGAATCAAGTACCACTACAAAACTTCGAGTTGTTTTCGACGCTTCGGCAAAGTCTTCATCAGGTATCTCACTAAATTAGTTTCTGATGATTGGACCTAGGGTCCAACAGGAACTATTTCCTATCCTTCTTCGTTTCCGAACCTTTAAGGTTGCAGTCTGTGCTGATGTGGAGAAAATGTTTCGCCAGATTAAGGTTCACCCTGATGATGCTGATTTCCAGACAATCATCTGCAGGAATCATTCTTCGGAGCCAATCAGTATTTTTCAGTTAACTACTGTTAAGTACGGAACTGCATGTGCCTCATTCTTATCAACTAGAGTGATGAAACAGCTTGCCTTGGATGAGAAGGAGGCCTTTCCCTTGGCCTCAAAAGTGTGTCTTAGAGATTTCTATGTCGATGATCTAATGTCAGGAGTAAGTTCCGAAGAAGAGGCATTAGAGCTCACCGAACAGATGTCAAGGATGATGGAGCGAGGAGGATTCATACTTCGTAAATGGATTTCGAATTGCCCATCTGTACTGCAGAATATACCAGATGAGTCCAGAGCCATCAATCACTCTTTGAAAATAGATAATGACAAGATAGTCAAGGTTCTTGGAATTGTTTGGCATCCAGGAAATGATTTGTTTCAGTTTTCCA
>QLNU02005944.1:10662-25224 GCA_006491805.2 Dysdera silvatica | reverse complement strand
CTATAAACAATTATTTGTCTATAGGTATATGAGAACCAAACATACGAGATCTAGAACCAAGGTGGCAATTGTAACCACTATATAAAACTCAATATTACACACACACACATGTACCAGAGTTCCCATTCATATTGGAGAAAAAAAATCCCCAACTTTCCTGGTTTTCCCTGACTTCTTGGACAAAATTCCCTGAACAATCACCAGCAACTTTCAACTAACTTCGGTCGCAGACAGAATGGTTCCACGATCGTAGGAAATTCAGCCATTCAAACCGGAAGTTAAAATGGTCTGCCCTACAAGTAAGGACACTTTCAAACTCCCTTACAAATCCAGGTGGTGTGGCAACCACTGTGGCATGGGTATATATATATACCCACGGTGCGTTTCAACAACAGTGGTAAAACTGACCAGGACAACTAAAAAATACAATAGTCGGCAGAAATTAAACGTTTGCCCTTTACAAGAAAAGAATAGTTATGGCCATGCTACGATGGGATCTATACTCTTCAAAGAAGAGTATAGATCCTCCAATTAGAACCCTCAATTATTTACAACCAAACCCCGGACAACAGTGAATGGAGGGGATTTTATTTTTTTAAATCGCTGAAATCCCAACCAGGGTTAAGGACACTATGGAAGAAAATGCTACCATTATACTATCACAAAGTTTCAAATGAAACAAGTCGTACACGTTAACTATCTACTCCAGTGTTTCCCCAACTGGTTTCATGTCACGCTACACCTTACAAGCCCAAATAATTTCACGACACGTTATAAAGGAACAGTTTTCGATTAACAC
Organism: Dysdera silvatica; assembly: GCA_006491805.2. Lineage (NCBI taxonomy): Eukaryota > Metazoa > Arthropoda > Arachnida > Araneae > Dysderidae > Dysdera > Dysdera silvatica. Next base: position 24,425 of record QLNU02005944.1, on the reverse strand, counting down.
AATTGGTTTCTTCTATTTCATACTAGAAATTTAATAAGATTTTTTAGTCGAATATTTTTGCTTTATAATACATAACAGCCAGACACTCATTTCAGATAGGTCTCATTCAGTTGTGAGGGAGAAATAAACGAAACAAAGTAAAAATACCTAATTCATACATGCTCAGTGATTGATAGTTGACGTAGTTAAGACATATAAAAATATCGGAAGGATTGGCACCCATGCCCAACTCAGGGGAGAGAATACAGAGTAAATTATTGTGACTTTTTGGAACTTGCAATTGGTGAAAGAATGTCTTTAATCGAGCAAACAGGCAATAGCAAAAATAATAATTTTCACAAATAAGAAATGATTAACCCATCTTACACTCTAGAGATTTTGTGCTTCCAGCTGCTGCGGTGTGGGATGTTAACAGCAATGATATCTGGTGATAAAGCTTTCAATTCATCGACGGTAGCATCGCTGGGAATTGCTCTGACAAATAAATGACGAGCATCACGTTCCCCTGAAACAATGTGAAACTTTATGATTTTTTCAATGACAAATTGCAATTATTCAAAAACAATTTAATCGCTCCGGTTGTTCCCAGCCTACTTAAAAAAAAAATCGAATGCAAGGAATCTTACTCAAAATCAGGGTTTAAGCTGCAGTCGCATTTTTCGCAAAATGCGACGAGCTGCTTGAAAAAATTATTGCCCATCGTGAAAATGTGAGTTTATTCTCTTAAAATAGGAATCCCCGATACCAAAATATCTGTTTTGCACCTCCGTGGTATTTTCTTGTTCCTTTTTGTTTCCTCTTCAAAATTCTTAACAGTGCCCGTCAAGCATCATTGCTAAGATTTTTCGAGCAACAAAAGCAACTAATATTTTTTTAGCATTTTGCTACAACTTTTTTTTCCTATTTTAGCATTTTTGCGACAGCATGTTTTGAGCCAGCTTAAACCCTGCTCAAAACGGTTGCATAAGAATACAATGGGACGAACATCATTATACGGGCAAGCCAAATGAAAGAGTAGTTTAAAAAAAAATTACTTACGTTTCCTTTCGAGATCAGAATTAAGAAGCTCCTTGGAAACTGAAATGCGAAATGATTACAAATTAGTGTCAATAGTGATATTAAATATTTTACCAACTTCTTCAAAACTAACTTTAAACACTTAAAAGATAAAGTGTCTTCTATTTACTAACGAAAAAAATATTAATCTGGATCAACTCAGCCTATTCATAGACAATAATATCCCTTTTTCTCGAGAAACAAATTTTCTTGGAGTAACCCTCGAGGCAAATTAAAAATGGGACACACATATTCAGAGGATATGTACCAAATTAAGCAGAAACATTAGCTTTTATTTACCTATTTCAATCCTTTTAAGTCTTTATTATTCTTTGATTTTCTCTAACTTATATTATTGCCTACCAATTTGGGGTCACACTTCAAAATCAAACATACAGCGTTTAACCTCACACCAAAAAAAGTACCTCTATCTTGTCTCCAATTATACTTCTACTTCCCATTACTTGGATGTTGTTAGACACTTCCGCATTCTGCTGATCGATAAACTTCTCATTTTTAAAATCTTAACGCTTGTGTTCAATATTATAAAATCTTCAGCACATCCATATCTCAGTTCTCTTCATCTGTCCAGCCATACACATCTAACGAGAAACGCTACTAACTTTGTACCAGATTTTTCAAGAACTAATTTCAGGCTTGCACGAATTGGCTGCTTTGGCCCTAGATTATGGAACTTCCTTCCTTCAACTGTGTAATCATTGAACTCACTCCCATTGTTTAAAAAGTGCCTTTCTCAATTCTTATTAAACTAACATCTATTCCTTTCAAAAATAATTTTCTAACTCAGGTGGCATGGGCTTTATCAGACCTTACAGTCTTTACCCATTGCTGCCCAGGCGAATCAATTTAATACTTCTGTAATATGTAATGTATCAAACTAATCGATTCTCCTAAATAACGTTTGTATTGCATTGTATTAATTTCATTCCCTCCATGAGTTCTCTTTGGGAGCATTAAAGTGTTACATAAGTAATATTTTGGCCATTTCAACCCCCCCACCGTAAGCAAAAATTAATATTGGGTAACATAGAAAAATAAGCAAAACTACCCCCCCCCCCCGCCCCAAGGTGCTTACGTAATACTTGAACACCCCCTTTTCAATCTGGTTAGAGACCAGAACCAACAAAATCAAAGTTTGTAGACTTCATAACCTTCTGCTCTGATTTTTGTTTTAAATATAATTTGTTTGCGAGTTCTATAACCCAATGGTCATGCTGTACCGGAACATACAGTTTTCCGAGGAAACCAAACCTCTTATGGCCTAAGGAGCACTCAGACTACAGTATTTGTAACGGTGGCCCACAATTTTGTTAAGGAGACCATATCGCACAGAATGGCTTTTTGAACAACACATCTCAACTCTTGACACAGCAGTTCAGGCTTGGAGGTGAGGTAACTTAAGACAGTTCGTCCATATTAGTCAAAACGGCATTGTGAGAAGTTGGATACAGATTTAAAAAAGCTAGATGTGTGTCTTCACAAACAAGCTTGCAAGGAATGGAACCCAAGTCAGGCAACATCAACATTTGCACCACCATCAAACAGATAGATAAACTGCTGGTGATTAGTTCTATAGATCCACACTATGCATAGAATGTAAACTGAATGCAGTGAGATGCGAGGACTATGCATATAAATGTATGCAACGCAAGTTTCTATTAAAAATAAATTATAAATTTTACGAGCGATACTGGCACACACATTACATTATCAAATCGTAGTATTTCACATTAACTACATGCACCACATACACACATATATATATATGGATAGGTATTCATACTATTTGGAGTTTTGACAGGACTGGTCTGTTGCTTAGCTTGGGGAGTCTTCTTTGCCTCAGCCGGAGTGGCGACACCAGCCTTAGCAGGCGTCTTGTTTTTAGGAGTGGCTTTTTGCTGAGATGCTTCGTTCATTTTCTTTTGTTTAATAGCTAACAGTTTCTTTTTAACCTCAGCATCATCATCATCTTCACTGTCGTCATCATCGTCCTCATCTTCATCAATGTCATCATCGTCGTCTTCATCATCATCATCTTCCTCCTCGTCATCATCACTTTCATGTTTGCGTTTTGCTGAAAGAAAATTAAAACTTTCGTAAGCAAATACTTTGTGATTTTTGATTTTGCATGACTATAAAAGCACGGACACCGTTATAAAGTCACACCATTTTTATGTAGTGGGGGTTTTATTGTACTAGATAAATATATAATTATTTTGTTTAACCCAAGATATATTTTACTTTTTTTTTTTTTTACAAATGAGGCCCAGGATTCAAGAGTAGCACTAATGGTTTAAAAAATCTTATGTATGAGAAATTACATCTGCTTCAACATTAAATACTCATATGCTTAAATACATTTTGAATTACCTTACAAAGGCATTTCTTAACCTCTTATTGCTTCAATGAACTTCGTTTCTCACAAACCTTTACATAAAAATAAATACGTATCTAGAAAAGGGATAGTTTTTCTTATATGGCATTCACAAAACTACCCCCTTCCCCCCAAAAAAATAATTATAATTCTGTAAAGTACAGCTGTCGTATAAAATGATAGGAAGCTAACAAAGGAAGAAATCCGATTACAAAAGTATTGATTTTTAGTATTGAAATTTTATTTCAAAATACTAAATATACATATATCTTCATCAACAACGGTTTCCAATCCATTGCAAGATGGAGATCTCTCGTCACACATAGTATGGTGAAAAATACAGAGAAATCATCCGTAAGTTACTACATTGCCAAGTTAGACCTACAGTTTAACGAAGGTTCCAAACTTTGGTCACAACAGCCAAAGTCCTACACTAAGGTGGGACTTGTGTCACGCATTCCTGAGCGATCCCTTTAAAGCAGGGCTCTCATGAGAGCTGATATTCTTGGCAGTGGAATATATATAAATCCCCCCCCCCACAACACACAAATATGATGGCACTTATCTAAAACACATGAAAATATCAGTGTTCAGTATTATTTCTATTTCATCTTTTCCCATTTAACGATACAGGGGAATTTCAACCTACCGGTCATTTTGGAAGGCAATTCTGGTGCTTTTTTAGCACTTGCAACCTGCTTTGCATTTGAACTCTCATTCTGTTTGGCGATAGTCTTTTGGGGCTTCTTTTCCATCATTTGCTTCAGTTTGAGGGCCATTATTTTTTTTTTAATCTCTTCCTCCTCCTCCGAATCTAAATCATCATCGTCGTCATCATCATCATCATCATCATCGTCGTCATCATCATCCACATCTTCAACATCCTTACTATTGTCATTACCAGCAGGGAGGTCATCATTTGAGTCGTCGTCGTCATCATCGCTGTCATCATCACTTTTATCTGAAAATATAAACGTAAAAAATTAATGAACACAGAAAAATAATAAAAAAAGAGAACTAAGTGCAGTTGAAGCTGCTAAAGCCACAACAAATTAAACCTGCTTGCCACCCGTAAAACTCTTCTCAACTCGCTTAATTATGTTTCACGACTCAAGAACAATTCAGGGGCCATGCCCTATTGGGACCTACAGTTTCACAAGGAATGCAAATCCTTGTTGCTAAGAAACAAAATCACGGACTACAGTGGGCAGAAAAATGGCACCATCGGAATCAAACCTGGGTTAACAAGACGAGAGACAATGACCATAGGAACCCTTCAGCATACAGTTCACAAATATACAAGGCTTCCACAGCTTACATTTGATAGTGTCGGGATAGAAGGTTATGCTAAGTCACGTCTTATAATTTCACAAAAAATTAAAAATTTTCTCACTTAAGAAACCTATCTCTAGAATATGAATTTATAAGAAAAAAGAAGTGTTTTGTACAAGCAGGATTCAGATTCTGTACGGCAGACAGACACATATCCTTCTCTTCACCATACAGCCAGAGTCGTACAAAATCGGAAAATGCAAACGAAAGTACTTGCCTAAATATTCTCAGCAAAAATCTGCCGAGTCATATACGATATGCATACACTTTGCAAAACATTTTTGTTCTCATTTCAAGTTTATTTTAAAATGGGTTAAAAAAATTCATTAATAGAAGAAAATATTTTTTATCTATTAGTCTACCGTTTCAGAATTATCCCAATTCTTAATATTATGACTTCTTTAGACAAACAGCCTATTAATCAACTTATAAAAAAAACAGGATGGCCAGTAAACTGGGAATTTAGCGGATAAGGAAAAAATCAGGGAACTTTTGAAAAATGCTGCGAATTCAGTATTAACACAATTGACTTCCCGCAATCTCCAGTCATTCTTTTATTCACCAGATGTTACTTCCACGGGTTTGGTTTTACACAGAAGTCTGTATTTCATCTTTAGTCTTCTTTTTTTAAATCATTTGGTCCTTGTTTCCCCCCCTCCTTTTTAAATTTATTTGACAGTTAATTGAAATTGAGTGGTTAAACAAAATTAGTTATATTCATATGTTAAAAAGACATTTCCAGAAACAATCTATCGCGGTGCTAAACAAAAAATCTTAAAGTTTGCCCTCCGCGAATTCCAAAACCTACACTTTGATTCCACGTTCTTATTTTTCTTTTCTTTCTCTTCCATGTTCAGCAGCTGGGGAAGGAAGGGGGAATGTCCAAAGCACTACTGGCTTTGTTAATATATAATATAAATAACGAAAAATGTCTTTTTTTTTTCCCCTTTCTTTTGCCAAAACTTGAAAATGTTTTGAGAAAAATGTGAAGTATTCAAGGACCAACCACATTTTTGGCAGTTTTCAAGGGCCCCCAACTTGGCAAAAACAATTCAAGGACTGGAAATCATTACGTCTACCTCAGAGATTAAAACCTGGCCTAAATTCCATATCCAATCTGTTTGCATCCTTTTTTGTACATAATTGTTTTTTCATTGACTTGATTTCATTATGATTACCGTATCAATAAACAGATTTGCTGATTATTTTTTATTACTACAATAATTTTGTGGAGTTTAGCCACAGTTAATATACACTTTAATGTGCGTTCCTCTTTTTTTTTCATTATTACATTACAGGGGAAAAAAAGGGAGGGTATTTTACTCCTCTACAACTTTCAACAAATTCGGAAAACTTTGTGAACAGCGTTCGTATGTTCGTCTACATTATCTGACTCTACATACATCTAAATCAAGCTTTTAAACCGATAAAAAATATAACTACAAATCAAAGCCAGTTTCATAAGCTTGAAGACCACAAGGATATCAATATCATTTCAACTGTCAGGGATGCGGGCAGCTAAGTGCTCATAAAACTGGGTCCCAAGTCCCGCTAAGTTTGGGTATTTTTTGAAAAATGAACGTCTAGTAATTCTACATGGCCCATCCTAGGAAGTCAGAATGGTTTGTTTTTTGGTTTTACGGCTCAAAGACTACAGTGGTCATGCTGCGCCGGGACCTACTGTTTTCCGAGGAATCCGAACCTCTTAAGGCCTAGGGAACCAAACCCCGGACTACAGTGCGATAGGAAATCGGAATGGAAAAATGTAAATTTACGTGACCCATCCCGTTAAGTGTTAATTCACATTCACTATATTATATCACCTTTTCGTTTTGGAATGGGATAATGTATTACACTGGCCTGCACAGTTGGTCACCATCATTTACTAGTCGATTTTTAAACTCTTTGACACGGGTAAAAATAGTCTTGGTTTACCTGCTTTCGAGACTACTTTGATTTTGGTTAGCATAGCATACAAGGACAGAACAGTACAATGACATTGCTGACACACATATTAGGTTGACAGCTCTCCAACAGAAATCTGAAGAGAAAAACCATATACAGAACATTTTTAATTTTAAGGTAGGAGTACACCTACAGTCGCGTCAAACCAGGGACTACAATTTCCCACAGAATCGATCTCTGTTGCATAAGGGACCAAAATTCAAGACTACGGTAAGAAAAAAATGGCACAGGTGCTACGATATTGGAATAAAACCAGAGTGAAACGGAACGGAAGATGAACTCGTTTAAATATGACACCAATGGATTTATATATAGAGATTGCATCCAAAATTCCATACTTTAATGCCGATCGATTTGTTATCAGTTTAATATCAACCAATTACGTTAGCGACTTACCTAAAAGCTGTTGCATTACGGCGTTCTGTCCTTTACCGGCCTTCTTTCCAGATCCAGGCTGCTGTTTTTTCCCGGAACCAGTGTTCATGCCTTGGAATTCCATGTTCGACACCTTGCCCTGAGATGCTGGTGTCAGGGTCTTCCTCTTCGGCATGGGCGTGGGTGGATGCTTGGCTTTTCCCACAGACTTGGAAGGACTTTCAGGCAACTGAAAACTGACACGCATCCCTTTGTTGTTGTTATTTTTCATACCCGGAGTTTGAAAGCTAGTATTAAAGCCTCTCTTCTTCATGCTTGAAGACTTATCAACTTCCATTTTTACATCTCCTTTGGGGGAAAAAAATACATACATCAACCATTTGAAATATTTCTGCTGTTCTTTCTACGTAGCTGTGGTACAAATTGATCAGCTATAAAAATTTTCAATCCCAAATCGCTGGTTGGATGTCACAGAATGTACTACAGCGATTAATGCTTTATAAATGTTGGCGAGAAGATTATGTTACCAGTTCACTTTAATCCAGAGGTCGAAATTAACTTTTTAAATCAGGTGCACAAGTGCACCCAAGTCTTACGACTTACGTGCATTAAATACTAGTTAAGTGTACAAGTAACGAACGGAATAGAAAGTAAACCTCAACATTAAAAACGGGTAAAATGTAAGTGAAATAATTACATTAAAACATGTAAGATAAAGAATGCAACTTTTCAAAATAATTGAATATTTGTTTGTAATAAACAAAACAAAAAAAATCAACATAAATGCAGATACATTGAGAAAATTATATAAAATTATTCCATAGGTCACTGTTTTTGAAAAATATAGCCATAGTTTTGAATAGTTAGGTGCACTGCATGCACCCAAAATTTACGTGCACGGATAAAATTTCATGTGCACCCTCTAATTTTAAACCCCGCTTTAATCCCCCCCCCCTTCATCAAAAGATAGTCACCTGAAGTTCGTCAAATACTAAGCAACATTAGGTTTGTTATACAGGGTGTCTCAACACCAGGTTACAAGTCACCAGGTCATAGTACCAATCAAGGTCAACGATATTTGTCATAGAACCTAAGGTCTCAAACCACCCACAGCACCAGTTCTAAAACCGTCCAGCATTCACAAATATTTACAAATAGTGCGTGAAGAGCGCCAGATACTACTCAGGTCATCTGATCAAGTGCATAGCTGATTAGGACAACGCATGCTGCGCTTCTCATGCAGTGGTTGTAAATATTTGTGCATGCTGGACGATTTTAGAATTGATGTTGTAGGAGGTTTGCGACCTTAGGTTCTATAACAATTATCGTTCAACTTGATGAGTAAGTACTATGACCCCTTAAAGTTTGTAACCTTGGTGCTGAGATACCCTGTAGACCCAAGATTTTTAACATTTTCGGGACGGGAGGGGAGAAAGGAGGGTACAGGCTATAGACAGATATTACAGAATCCAGATTAAGTGAATGCATTACTACTGCATCACCGCAGGACCTAAAACACCAAGTTCGTTACAAAGACTTTTTTCTTTATTGTTGTAACGCCTTACTACTGAAAGAGTTACGCGGGAGGACTGATAACTGACGTGATTTAAAAACCACCGTACATTTATAAACCAGCCGAGGCTCAAACCAAATTTAGTGAGCATGATTACTCGACCATGGCAGTGAACTTGGAATAAGAAACATTTGGGAATTTGCAACCATCGATTGATTGATTTGACTGTTACATGAATAATAGAAGACTGCAGCACAATGAACGAAAAACAACAACAAGTTTTCAAATAAATTTTCTACCAGGTCTATATAAATTTTAATTAACGGAGTAAAGTAAATTATAGAAAATACATAAAAGATTTAATTACCACTATCGTCAGCATCTTGAAACTTATTTGGGGTCTTTGATTTCCTTCCCTAACGTAAAAAAAATCAAATATTAATTGCTAAATGAAAACACTGTTCAATTGCATGTATTGGGCACCTGCCCAAACACTGCGAATAACATTTTAATCATGTACACATTTAGTTTAAGGAGAAAAAAAAGTTCTAATCACATATAGTTTTTCACAAAAAATGTGTCATCCACATATTTTCAAACTTTTGAAAAGACACCCCCCCACACTTTCCAAATCTTAGATCAGGGGTTTTCGACCCGCCAAGATGTTTTTCATAGCCCACTGGCTCATGAAAAATTACAAATCGTTTCACATAAAAATACACTCCTTTCGAATCTTAAATCTACATGTTTTATTCTGTCCAGATTTAGTAATAAATACCTTAAAATGCTGGAGAACTAAAATAACAAGGTGCCTTCCCTCAATCGTGTTTTACTTTAATCAGTGGTGCATCCAGAATATTCCCAAGTGGCTCGCTCCAGTGATGCAACAAATTTTTGGTAGCAAAAAATGGCCAAGGGCTGTATCAATTACAGTTGTTTTTTTGTGCTCATTTGTCATTATTAAATAACTAATAATTCTACAGTGCAAGATACTCAAATAATTAAAAATAGTAGTAGATTTTGTTTATACAATGGCCAGCTCTCGTCTTCCACAAAAAAAAAAATCACGTTTTAGTAATAGGATGAAAAATAACCCAATTGTGGAAAACTTGCCCTCTGTCCACTACTTGATTTACAGAATCCTTTTTTCCCTTTTGTGACCTTTAAAAACTCATCGGTTTTGTGAACTGAATCCTCATGATAGAGAAAAGTTCTATGTCGGCTGAACTTCTCCAAGATCTTCCAGTTATTAAATTGTTTTGAAACTTGTTGATCTGTGAATTATGTCGATCTTAACCGACCTCATGGGATGAAAAGTAAGCACACAAAATTTTCTATAGGCACTGTCTTCTCCCTTTGGGTAAGCTAGATAGTTATGCTTACTCAATTCAGATGAGCAGAACTTCAGACTGTGGTAAGATTTTCCTAGACTTTATACAGCACTAGTGACGCTTGTGGGAAAATTACAATTTGCATATGGTTCGCAAAGACTTTTTAGCACTGTTATCCTATCTTCATCAGTGAGGTTAGATTTCTTGACATAATTAGAAACATCTGCAATCAGAATTTCCATTCCAACTGTTTTGTCTACCTTTACATATTGGAAAGCGTTTGAAGACAGTCCATAGCCGCCGCTGTCGCTTGCTCCAACAGTAATCTTATCAATAAGGCCCGGATTTCTATGCACTTTGCCTTTTTGTGAATAATTTTATTTTGGACATTTCGGCATATTTCTGCAAAATTTTCATAAATTTTTCAAAAAGTGTATTTTTCTAACTCTTGTAATCCAATCAGATTAATACTATTTAAAAAAAAAAAAAAATGCTACAGAATGTTATCACTGATATAATTAGGTAATATTAAAGTTGAAAAAAAAAAATGATTCTACGCATCTTCACGTTTTTGTGGTGATATTTGTCACTATGTGTATTATTTTCCAAGTCAAGACCAAGTATAATATTTTCCAGATCAAGCCATGATGGACGCCAGCAGGCAATGAAGGGCCATTCCACCTCCATCCCACTATTTCAATTTTCTTAAAAAAAAAAAAGGTCAAATTCAAAAGGTGCCGTAGAAAATTTCCTATTTTTCAAGGCTTTTGCGCCCCCCCTACTGGCATCCTTGGACCCCAGCCAATGATTATGATGCCATATTTTCGAACATATTTAATACATTTTGCCATGCCCGTATCCAGAGGGGGAGGGGGGGACCTTTGGCACCGTTTCCAACCCCTCAACCAAATTTTTAATGAGACTTGGCTACGAACTTGCATGCTGTGATTTTATCAATACATGCTCTAAAAATTTTCGTATCACACTGAAATTAAATCCCAGCTATGCCCTTGCATTTTGGTATGTGTTTTGTATTAGTTTTATGCATATTCAAGGACGTAACAAAGTGATATTTTTTATGCATTTCAGTACATATTATGCAATAATTTCAAGAACATTTTAGGAAAAAAAAAATATTTACTTTCAATAGAGTTGGTTAGAAACTGCAACAATCTAAGCCCTGCCAAGCTCATCCTACAGGGTTTGTCCCAAAAGTTCCCGAAATGATTTTTTTTAAAATCATTTATTCAATATCAGTTTACAATCTTTTCAGAACTTTTCAAAGTATTCTCCCCCTGCTTCGATGCACCGTTGCCAACGCTTCACCCAATCATTGAAGGCGCCCTGGAAGTCGTCAACGGGAATCTCCTTCAGTGAGGTCGTCGCGGCTGCTTTTACCGCCTCCAGCGTCCCATGCCGAGTTCCTTTCAGGGTTCTTTTGATCCATGGGAACAAAAAGAAATCCGCTGGTGCCAGATCGGGGCTGAACGGCGGCTGGGGCAGCGTTGCCACACCCATTTTGGCCAGCAACTCGGAGACAATGAGCGCGGTGTGGGTTGACGCTTTGTCATGGTGGTCCGAACACTTAATCGTCGGTCATTGTCCAAAACTTGACGCACTTTTTGCACCGAGTCGTCCGTTTGTGATGTCGACGGGCGTCCAGAGCGGTAGTCGTCGTTGACGGACTCCCAACCTTCCCGGAACCGCTTGTGCCACATGAAAGTTCGGCTTTTTTTCATCGCCCCATCACCGTAGGCTTTCTGAAGCATTTTGAGCGTCTCCGCCCCGTTTTTACCCAGTTTCACACAAAATTTGATTGCATAACGCTGCTCCAAAAACTGGTCCATTTTTTGATCGACGAGGGTGCAGTAGATACCTCTGCGCGGAGCGTGACCCTGCCTCAACAACTGCCCGCAGGCGACTGATACCGGTCTCGTTTCCAAGCTCAGATCCCTCACCAACGTCTCCGCCCGAAGCTCCGCCCTGTCTGGCAGCGTTGCCAACTACAAAAATCATTCCGGGAACTTCTGGGACAAACCCTGTATTCGTTTTAAAACGTTGGACATACGATTTTCAAGCAGGTTTTAAAAAAATTTCACGTGCATATTTATTCATTTTAAGTGCATGTTTATTAATTTGCTTAATGACGCCTCCTCCTTAATAATTTTATACGAATTTATTTATATAAAAACGTAGATTAAATTAAACAGCAATATAAATCAACGTTTATTGGCGGAGTGATACCAGATGGTGAAACGTTCGAAAGAAAATAAATATTTCTGCCTTCGGTGGGACCTGAACCCACGACCTTCCACTTGCCGGGCGGAGGCTCTACCCACTGAGCTACGAAGGACAATATATAATCTCTTTACGAACGTATATAAAGACTATTTACTGCAGCCGGTTATTTCCGCAAGTGGAAGGTCGTGGGTTCAGGTCCCACCGAAGGCAGAAATGTTTATTTTCTTTCGAACGTTTCACCATCTAATCACGCCATACCATCGGCGTTGGTATCACTACGCCAATAAACGTTGATTTATATTGTTGTTTGATATACACTAATTGCCATTTTACGTATACTGTAATGTATAACTGTACATATAATATGTGCTTGCTTCCCCCCCCCACATCCCAATAATTTTGAAAACCTTGCGTTGATACTCATAATAGAGACATAACTGGTTGTTTCGGCAATTTCATGTTCGTTCCTAAAATAATTTGAGACTTTTACCTTCTGCGGAATTTTACTCCCTCCCATTTTGATGCCGTAAAGGGAAACGATGAAATTAATCGGAATCATTAGAAACCAATTAATCGGAAAGGGTAATTACCTTATCGGAATTGAATTACGCTTGGTTTATAGTTCTTCCTCTATCGTTTTTTCCTGGTTCTTACTTAGCTTGGCGACAAATGGAGCTTTCATTGGCGATTAATAACCAAAGGGTGTCATCCTTTGGCTGTGGTGAATCACCGTTGCCTTTTTTTATTATTGTTATTATTTTAACCCCTTCCCCCCCACCCACCAATGATGCCTACTTGTTGATAAACAATTCTTGCGTACTTTTTCACAAATAGATAGCTCAGAAACGGACTTTGAGTTTCTGGTGTGAAGTGAAATAGATAACCATATTGTTCCTTTACATTTTTTGCGGGAGCAATTTTTTTTGTCGCCAATGGATTTTCATTGGCGCGAAATTCCTGAGAATTCGTAACAGGCGTTAGTTACTACCATAGTCAATTTCAGGCCTATGTAATGGCCGCCGCTTGTAAGAATTGCGTTTGTTTCGCTCGTTTTGATTCTTAAATCCGGATTTTTTTAAAATATTGTTTCATAGCAAACACTAGCTATTGTATTATACATAATTCTGATTACATATACGTACGGAGGATTCGAGTTACATGTATGCGTCAACTACTGTATTAATAAATTTATAAATCTGCTTTCGCGGTAGTAAAAATGTTTATTTTACAAACTAAATCTTACAACTTAAAAATATTTCAGTTAGTGTATATTTATTTAAATAAGAATGAAAAGTTAAAGTCAAATATTGTTTGTATATGTATGATAATTAATAACTTATTGCGATGCATACCGTAGCCTATTATTCAGTAAAATTATCTAATGTCGTTTGAGCTAACGAGTCTGCAATAAGACTGTGCACGTCTTTTTCTGAATCATAAAATCGTCCATAAACTTTCTCAGATGCACCTCCGTGTTTAACTGCTTTTCTGGTAATATTCTGGCTGCAGTGCCGTATTTGTAAGTAGATTTGGGCACTTTCCCAGGGCATCAATT